>ML736336.1:0-65671 GCA_009193595.1 Aspergillus bertholletiae | reverse complement strand
TTTTTTTAGAAAAAAAAAAAATACTAAGTTGGTTTGTTTTTTGTCGCCAGCTCATCTCCTCGATCCTCGGCCAACATGAGCGGAATGTTGCTTGGACCTTCCGTATCGTAATTCGGGTGTAATTAATTTTACACGTGGGCCAAAGGAGGCGGACCGATGAGATGGATTTCCGACCCACCAGCGTTCTTGAAGGTTACGTCTCCCAAATCACAGTCCATGAAGTATCCTTTCTTGCTTGCTTGAGCACCCTCTTGCCGGTGTCGATTGATTTACCGAGTTCATTGGTTCGGGGAATTGCCGCTCGGTTTCTTGTGTCCACACACTGTTCACTTTTGCCAGCCAAAATTAGAACAACGTTGCATGTGGTGCAAGGAAACAGTGTAGCCTGATGAACACAGCCCTACAACAGGGGATCTTCATCTTGCGCCGTCTTTGGGTAACCGGTGGATTCTAGGATCAAGAGCTCTGTCATCACCCAACCTATTGCCCTTCAACAGCCAGTTCACGTTTGACCCCTGACAACGGTCCACTTTTGTTCTCTGCAACGCCTCTCGCCACAGTTTCCCCTTTATCTGCCCCGTTAACTTCCAAAGTCTTCGCTAAGTCGTCCTCATATTTTTATCAATCAAAATGGCGACGTCAATGCACCTATCAAAGCTTCGAAAATGGTTCCTTGCATCTCCGCCCATTGAGATGGCTCTCTCGAAGCTCCGAGACCTGCTGATTGGAGCAATCAAGCAAGGGCCAGTTCCACAACACATCGCGTTCGTGATGGATGGAAACCGAAGGTTTGCAAGGACACATGGGATCGAGACTGTGGAGGGACACAATCTGGGGTTTGAGGCGCTGGCAAGGGTAAGCACTGATCTTCTTTCTTATGCTCTTTTTCTTGTGAAATTCTTTTCCGCCGCTATTCTGGACTCGGCGATTGTCTCTCTAGTCTTGTTCTACATCAAACTGCCTTTTTTGCGTTCTCCAAACATGTTGCCCGCGCTTCCAACCTAGGTATATGGTATAAATACTAATTGCATCCACATCTAGATCCTTGAGGTCTGCTATAGAAGTGGAGTTAAAGTTGTCACAATCTACGCATTCAGTATCGAAAACTTCAAACGCTCCAAGTTCGAGGTAGATGCTTTGATGGAAATGGCCAGGGTGAAGTTGTCACAGATGGCCCAGCATGGAGAGATCCTTGATCGATATGGAGCAAAGGTCCGGGTGTTGGGCCGGTTGGACTTGCTTAGGCCTGACGTCCTCAAAGCGGTGAATCGGGCGATGGAGATGACGAGTGCCAACGGCGACCGAGTCCTCAACATCTGCTTTCCGTATACATCGCGCGACGAAATCACCAGTGCGATCCGTGACACCGTTGCAGACTACAGCCAGCCATTAAGGCCGCGCTCCTCATCCCTACGAACGCCATTTTCCGAGAGCCATATTGCCCTTAACATCCAAGCACGGAACCAAAATACAAAAACCGAGGACACAGTTAGCGATAGTGAATCTACATCCGAATCGTCAACCCAGGGAGAAGAAAGAGCTGCGAAACATGATCGTCCGAATAAGGTCTACGAGACGGGTTCTGCCTTCTCATCATCTACGACCCTCGATCTCGCTGGTCACCAGGAAAGTACGAATGCGCAGAAAGTAACGCAGGGAGCTGGCGCCGAGTCGGAAACCCCAGCTTTCTTGTCACCAGAGACCATCACGCGGCAAACCTTGTCAGACCATCTACACACGAAAGACAACCCTCCCCTGGACTTACTGATCCGCACATCTGGAGTGGAGCGTCTCAGCGACTTTATGCTCTGGCAATGTGATGAGGACACGGATCTTGTCTTTCTGGATGTCCTCTGGCCGGAATTTGATCTATGGCACTTCCTGCCAGTTCTGCTAGGGTGGCAAAGAAGGGTTTCAAAGTCGAGGAAGAACCCCGATGCGGAAGGCGACTTCGATGGCGATGCTGCCGGATCGTCTCAAAACGAGCTGAGCGACCAGGTCTTGAGCCCAGGTGCGAAGGTCAAGGACTTGTAAAACAACACATATACCACCCCTGGCCTGGGGAATCCAGGCCCAGCCAGCATGGGAACATACGGAGTTTGGGAGTTCGCTCCTTTGGTACTGATTGTTAGATTGATATCCATGTCTCAAAAATTCTGTCATTCACTACTACTCACCACTGCATTTTCTTTGGGGAAGCGCATGCATACCTTATAATAAACATAGAGCCAGTTCAGTCCGCATCATCGAGTCTCCTACGATAAGCCTCTAGTTACTTTTAGTTAATATTATGATAATCTACCCCTCCGATACCGCCGTCCCCAGGTGGACCCACGTGACTGAGTCATCCACACAACTGCCGGCGGGGAAGACCAGCGAGTGAACTGACTCTCTTTCTTTTCCTTCTTTAATCATTTGACACATTTTACTGCTATTCTTCTCCCTAATCGTCACAATGCCTGGTCAGGTCGCTGGTTCCAAGGTTCTCCTTTTGGGCTCTGGTTTCGGTCAGTCTCCCATCGCATTGGACTCCCTTCATCGCGCTCTCGAGAACTATGAGGAGCCCCGCATTCGCGCAATGACTAACTGATTCGTAGTCACCAAGCCCACGGTTGAAGTTCTGAGCAAGGCGGATGTTCACGTCACTGTCGGTATGTGCCATTGACCCATCCATTCAGAGGGATTTTTCTTCTCTCTATTCTCTCTCCATCATTATCCCCGCTGCCGCATCGGCAGAGAGCCCGGCAGAGAGCCAGCGGGGAAGCTCTCCCCAGCTTCCTCTCTGGTCCAATTCTAGCCACTGCCTTCCGGGTGTCATGATTTCTAATGTCTGGTCTCTACCCTACATTATAGCCTGCCGTACTCTCGAAAGTGCCCAGAAGCTCGCCGAGGGCTTCAAGAACACCACGGCCATTGCCTTGGATGTCAACGATGCTGCTGCTCTCGACAAAGCCCTCGAGCAGGTCGACCTTGCTATCTCCTTGATCCCTTACACTTTCCACGCCCTTGTCATCAAGTCCGCTATCCGCACTAAGAAGCATGTTGTTACAACTTCTTACGTCTCTCCCGCAATGCTCGAGTTGGACGAGGAGTGCAAGAAGGCCGGTATCACCGTCATGAATGAGATTGGCCTGGATCCTGTACTTTACTCTCACCCTTGGCACATTAGTTTACATGTTTGACTAATCTGCAATTAGGGTATTGACCACCTGTATGCCGTCAAGACTATTGACGAGGTAAGCTTCATTTAACCACCCTCTGATGGGCCCCCAATAGGACTACTGCTAAAATATGGTGACAAAAGGTCCACAGGGAGGGTGGTAAGATCACCTCCTTCCTCTCCTACTGTGGTGGTCTCCCCGCCCCTGAATGCTCCGACAACCCTCTGGGCTACAAGTTCTCCTGGTCCAGCCGCGGTGTCCTTCTCGCTCTTCGTAACGCCGCCAAGTTCTTCAAGGACGGCCAGGAAGTCAGCGTCGCCGGTCCCGACCTCATGGCTACTGCCCAGCCCTACTACATCTACCCTGGCTTCGCCTTCGTCGCCTACCCCAACCGTGACTCGACTCCCTACAGCGAGCGCTACAGCATCCCCGAAGCCCAGACCATCGTCCGTGGCACTCTCCGCTACCAGGGCTTCCCTGAGATGATCAAGGTGTTGGTCGACATCGGCTTCCTGAGCGATGAGCCGGCCGACTTCCTCAACTCCCCCATCGCCTGGAAGGACGCCACCAAGCAGATCTTGGGTGCCACATCTACCTCCGAGAAGGACCTTGAGTGGGCCATCGCCTCCGCGACCTCCTTCGCGAACAATGAAGAGCGCAACCGCCTTATCGCTGGCCTCCGCTGGATCGGCATCTTCTCTGACGAGCAGGTCATCCCCCGCGGTAACCCTCTCGACACCCTCTGTGCCACCCTCGAGAAGAAGATGCAGTACGGCCCCGAAGAGCGTGACATGGTTATGCTGCAGCACAAGTTCGAGATTGAGCACAAGGATGGCTCCAAGGAGACCCGCACTAGCACCATGTGCGAGTATGGTGTGATCGGTGGCTACTCCGCTATGGCTAAGACGGTCGGTGTCCCTTGTGGTGTTGCTGTTAAGTTGGTGCTTGATGGAACGATCAACAAGAAGGTATGTTCTTCATTTCTATCTCGGCGTTGAGATTGTTAGATGACGGTTCGATTAATAATTTGCTCTTAGGGTGTCATTGCTCCCATGACATGGGACATCTGTGCTCCTCTCATCAAGACCCTTAAGGAGGAATATGGCATTGAGATGATTGAAAAGACTTTGTAAACGCGTTCTTATTAGGGCGTATACGATTGAATTGTGTAACGATCTAAAATGTTTATAAAGGGCTAGAGGAACACTCAAAATGGTTAAGGAAATTCAGTTGAATAAATGTAGTTATCAAATGTCACACGGACAGATGTAGTATGTATCCAACCGCAAATTTTCGTTATTGATTCATTTTACATTGATCTAATCATGGAATTCTATCGTGGAATCATCGAACCATACCCTCAGATGCAAGAGGGCAAGGTGTATCACAAATGGCACGGATGTGAGGTAGAGTGTCTGCTTTTCAAGAACACTATTCAGGCGACCCAGCCCATAAAGACGCCAGCCCCTACTGGACTTGCTGATCGCAGACAGCACTAGATTGTCCGTATATCCCAAACGGTGTTCAAGTCGTCAAGTTTCCAAGGAGGGGCATATGAGATCAGAGGATAGTGCCAAACCTATAGCAAAAAGAAGTACGAAGAGAGAGATCAGCAATTGCCTCCATAAATGAAAACGGGAACTGGAAGCCATGGTAAGGAAGATTTGGTTACAGGACAATACAATGCACGGAGGAACATACCCGAAAGTCTGCTTGATACTGCGAACATAGTACATTTCCCAGTTCTGTTTGGTGACGTCTTCCTGGCCAATAGGGACACCAGTCCAAGACACACGCATTTGGGTGACACCGTCGACATCGTTCTGGTCAAAATTTATCTCGAGGGAACTGAAGTGGCCCTCGGGCCACTGGGCCAAACGCCACTTCTGCACGATCTGGGTCGGTTTCTCCAACTTGGTATATTCTCCGGTGACGTTTCCATCAAAGATAGCGAACTTCCCGCCAACCTGGGCGCCCTCGAACTGACGAGGCGCTCCACGGGTGAAAGCAGCAATACGCTGAGGGTCTGTAAAGGTGTTGTACAATTCCTCGGCGGTGGTACGGAACTCATCCGAGGCAATCACGGTAGTGGTGTTGACAGCAACCTTGCCGGTAGTAGTAGTAGTGGCCGGCTTAGAGGTAGGAGTGTCCTTCTTAGCTTGGGGGTGATAGGTTGGGGCGGTGAAACCCTTAGATGGGTTCACCCCGGGGGCATGCTGGATATCCTTGCCGTGCTCGGTGATCAGCGCAGGTGCGAGTTTAACCAACTCCTGTCTAAGTTGGGGTAAAAGCTTCGACCGCACGAGGTCCTTCACGGGCTGCTTAGAAGAGGATTCAGAGTATATTTCAATCTCAAACTACAGCAGACCGGAGGTGTCAGCACTACCATCCCCAGTTGGTCGTCTCTGAGAGGGAGAAAGGGAACATACAACATACTCGTCTTCCTCTGTGTCGTGGGCAACCTCGGGGATGGTGATAGTACCGCTAACAGACTCCTCGTCCTTGGTCTTACCTGTCCAGGAAGTTTAGTTGTGCCCCGGACAAGGGAAGCACACAAATACGTTCACGAACCTTCATACTCTAGCTGTACTTTGACATCGAACAGGGTGATGACCTTGCCCTTTCTCTGGCTGACGTCTACGTCGCCATCCATAGACAGGAGGTTAGAGATTTTGGCGGTGACACCATTTTCCTCGGTGGAAAGTGCACAGAGCTTCTCCTTCAGGTAGTCTTTGGCCCATCCGGAGGCATCCTTATTCACCCAGTGCCAGTTGTTGGGGTTGTGCAGAACCATGATGTTGGTATTTTAAATAAATTTATTATGAACTGCTAGTGGGTCTTGATGTAAAAAAAATGATAGAAATAAGGAAAAAAAAAAAAAGAAAAATCTTCTCTATTGCAGGGCTGACCCAAGACACCCGAACCGAGTGGGTGGATTCAAGGTCTTTCCTTCAAGATTGTTCCAATTCTAGGTTCTGTAAGGTCCAAGTCAGTACATCTAGTCCGAATAATCAATTGATGCATACAGGACGAGGTGTAAAAGGTATAATTTCTCAGTGATCACGGGTAGCGTCCCCGGACCGGGAGCTAATCAACACAAAAGATGAACCGAAATCCATCTTTTCTCTGACTGGTGCCAGCTATATAATCTCATCATCGAGGGGCAGACCTTATCCAATAGGGTAGTTGGATGAGGTGTTGTGGGTGGAAAAAAAAAAGTCTGCACAGGGGAGAGGGGCAGAAAAATTGGGTTACTCACAGTGTGTTACGGCAAGGCGTCTCAAATGTTAAGACGCTGTGAAAGGTAGATCAATCAGGTTCAATGTGGTCAAGAGGGAACCGTAGGACGGGAGGGTCCCAGAGTTTACTTAAATAATAGTACGGTGTATCCCCTCAACCGAAGTTGAAGGCGAAAGAGAAAAAAAGGGATTCGGAAGGAAAGCTCTAGAAGGCAGTCGTGGTCACGTGAGAGACTAGTCCTGGTTAGGGCACCGGATGCAGAACCAAATTAGTAAGCAGCCCTAGGAGGGGGTAACTAACTACGTAGTTAACTACTCTGTACCAAATAGTTTAGTAGTTATAGTTATTATAGTTGTGGTTAGTAGGTTGTAAGTTCGTGCATGGACCTGGCCATCTACTTCCAATAATAGTACTAGACTCGGGAGGCGTGAGTGAATGAATGGTATATACACACTATGTAGTAGCGAACGAATCCTCTGGGTATCTTCAAAACAGAACAACATAAAAACAAAAACAAATCAATCAAGCAAAGTCCATCAAGGCAATACAATATGGTCATCACACATAATTCGTCCAACGTCTATCACTCTTGCAATTGTTCTAGTTCCTCCCATCCATCTTCATCCACAAGCTGTTCTTTCACCCGTTCTCGTAAGCCTTGGATGGCACTTCCCAGGGCCTCAGCCCATTGCCCTTCCACGGTACCCACCTTATCTTTCAAGTCATGCGTCAAAGACCGCTCCTCATCCGCCCGGGACTCTTGTATTTCCCGCCGTACGTGGTCTTCGTCCTCTCCCAACTGGACCCGTTCGGCTATCATAAGCTTGCAATTTGCTCTCATGACCGCAGACTTGACCTCGTGTAACAAGCAAAAGAGGTTGGTCTGCGATTCGATATATTGGTAGCTCGACTTTTCCGCATGTGAAAGAAGCGTGTAGAGATATTGCAGCGGGTGATTCTGGTAGCTTGGGTTCTCCTCATACTCATTGGTAGGAATCCGGACCTGAAACCCGGCCAGGCTCATTGGAACCTGCTGGACCAGAGTGAGGAGAGATGGTGCGATATCCCAGAAGGCAGACAGTTGTATCTCCACCCCTCGAACTACGTTCTCTTCAACCACGGTCAGAAAGGATTCTAGCCGAGCCAGTGCGCTTGCCTCGTGGTTAACGCGGCGGTTCAAGGCGTCTTTGGCAAAGAAGCTGTTCGTTTCCCGCACTTTATCCTCGTTCGCGTTCTGTGTATAAGGGAGCATGACCACAGCCTTGTACTTTTCATCTCGGTCACTGACTAGGTCGTAGGTTTCGCGGTACAATTGTTCCCGAGCTTCAAAGAGCCATTTGAGCTGCGTCAGCTTCTCTAACAGTTCAGGTTTTTCATCCCCTTCTTCCTGGGTCTGGTCGGGAGTCTCGTTCTGAGCATCATCGAACAGCTTGCTTTGTAACTCATCAATGGAAGCAGTGGCCTTGTTGATTCGCTCTGTGAGAATTGCATGCATCGGCTTTAGTACTGAGTCCTGGTAGCCATCCAACTCCTGTTTTGCCAACTCCCTCGCAAGCTTATTCTCCTCCATAATCAGAGCTGCCTCAGCCTCTGCAGCTTCTGCAAAGTTAATGCTGCCCTGTTCAATCTGGCTCTGGATATTGGCCTTAAAGCAGCGACGGCCGTCCTGCATTCTCTCCTGGTGGTTTTGTTTCAACCCCTTGATCTCCGATTCATGCCGTTCTCTAGTGGATTTGACAACAGAGAGGTCACTAATCGACCGAACTAGAGTTCGATAGTTGACAAGGTCTGGGTGGCTATTGTTGACAGCCGGGTGGTGTCGGGGATAAGGTGGTGGTAGAGTAATCAGCCTCGAAACATCCATTTTGTGGGTTTCCTTGATATATCCGTGGCTATTATGCCCCACCGTACTTGAATAATCTGACGAGGCTGGCTCTTCGTGCCATCCCACCTTCTCAGGCGGGTATTCATCCGGGCCGTAGGCCGCACGTCGGTCGGTCGATTCAATTTCATAGCTCATACTTCTGCCTTCTGCGGGATCTTGTCCTTGTGGCCAATGAAGAGATTCGCGAGGCAATCCCATATATTTAGACTCACGCTTTGAACGCTCGATTCTTCGTTCTCCCCCCTCGCTGCTTGACTTTGATTCCCACCAACGGCTTGGGGCACGGCCCCGGGAGCTCATTCCATCATTACTCATACTAAGACTAGCTATTGGTGACAGGCAAGGCTGATAGTTGTTCCACCAAGCAGATTCGGGGCGTGATTGGGGTATATCGAGCCTCGGGGCACCCCTTGACGGTCGCCGAGGGAGTGAGGCCAGTGAACCCTGTGGCTTTGATGGTTTTTCAAATAGCCTATGGCGCACAGCTTCGATGTCCAATGAGCCGGAGTCCCAAATTTTAGCATATCTCTCACGTCTGATCTGGGACTCGGAGATAATAAACTCTGTGAAAATTCTCAATGCATCCGCTTCATCCGTAGCACCTGCCTCCTTATCTATAAAAACCTTGTGTCTTTGTATGGCGTTTGGAACAAACTCCATATCCTGATTGATGACAGAATCTAAAGATGGGCCTTTCTGTGAGGGAACTCGACGGGGGGCTAATGCTGAGGCTGAAGGCAGACTATCATTAGGCAAATGTAACAGATGAGAGACCGGCCGGTCCTCCCTTGAACTAGGTCGAGACGGTGGCTTCATGTCTTGCCCGGATTGCAACGGAGGAGTCGGAAGGGCTCTTGGTGGCAACGCCTGTGGGGCCGTCTTGGAGTATTCCGATGGCTTCTCACCACCCGGAGAGAATGGAGGAGTAGGTGCAGACCCTCGGGTTGGTCCAAGAGGGCTGGGCTCGCCCCTTGGAGTCGAAAAAGAGGACCGATTTGAAAACAAGCCAGTCGATGAGGCTCTAGGTCGTGAGGTGATCTGTTGCCCATCAGACCCCAAACTATGACTACTCTTTGGGGTAGCTCTTATCGACGTCTGGTTCCGTGTACTATCAGGCGTAGCATTTGTATCTTCAAGGACCAGATTTGATGGTTTTACTTGATCCAATGCATCAGCCCACGGGTTACTTTTAGTCGACACTGCGCTGAAGTCATCCATAACCTGGCTCTGTCGGTTTCTGCGCTCGGTTCGCCTCTCCCGGATTCCTTTAGTGTTCGGGTCTCGAAGAGCTGGGCTGCGAAACAGGCCATTGCTAGTGGAGCTTTGGGGCGCCTGAGTTCTAGATCCATCGGCTTCAGCACGAGACCCCATGATGTTCGTTGTGTCAATAGCAAGGGGTGCTTGCTCTCTCCGCTTGGTCACTGCAGGCCCTTCGTCCACCCAACCAGCTGGAGTCGGGGGGATACTGTCCAAGCCAGTTCCCAGGACTGGGGGCGGCCGAGTTCTGCTGGATCTTGCCTGAGTCTGCGAGTGTCGTGAAGACGTTGTATCGGACAGTCCACTGACACTCTGCGATCTTGTAGTGGGGGGAGGGCCTGGGGGTGGTGGTGGAAGAGGCATACCAGGTTCCCACCCACGCCCTTGGGGTGAGCCACTCCGAGACTGGCTGGCAGCCCGGGACGTACCTGCGCTATTTACAACAGGACCTGCAGACACGGCTCGTCTAGAGGTTGGAGGTCGCGTGAAACCATCCTGTTGAGCAGCGACCGCCATATAATTATAGTTGCTCGGCTGTGAGGGGTGTAAATTGTCCTGCTGAGCAACCATGAAATAGGGTCTCGATCCTGCGTTCAGTGGGCTCTGTTCTTGATACATATCGGTTCTATGTTGAGACGATGATCTAGAAGACGGCATGCCTTGTGATAATGGCGGAGGTGGTGGAAGTGATACATGCCGATTCTGGCCAGGGTCGCCCGTGGGAGCCATAGACAGCGGGCGGGTGCGAGGAAGGGGACGCTGTCGATACTCGATGGGGGCATCAGTACTGCCATGTATCACTCCATTATACGAAGATACCGCCCCCGGAGATGCTGAGCTTCTACCAGCTGTGCTATGGTTGACATTATCTCGCGAATGATGTTGCTGCTGGGGCTGGCTTGGTGGAGAGTATGGCGGGGGCGGGGGCGAGAGAGAAACATCTATATAGACATATCAGGTTAAACTTGTCTTGGTACAAGACCTGGTAAGATTTAGGAAGAGATTCAGATGTCCATGGCGACATGAAAAATCATTCAGAAAAGAGAAAAAAAAAAAAAAAAAAAAAAAAAAAAAAAAAAAAAAAAAAAAAAAAAAAAAAAAAAAAAAAAAAAAAAAAAAATCGAAAAATCGAAAAAAGGGCCAACAGACCTGAGTGAGACCCTGTTTGTCGCGACTGTGAAATGACCCGAGTCATGCTATTTGTTTGCGGATACGTGGGTTGCCCTGAACCACCCACTGGCCCCCAATCCTGAGGATTGTAAGGGACATTATACTGCCTAGAAGCCATCGATGATGACCCGACTCCTATGCCTCCTGGAGTATGAGTTGCCGGAGACTGGCCGTGCGTGAACGGGCTGGAGAGGGAGGTCGTTGACAGAGGTGTCGACGAGTAATTTCCACCGAGCGTGACACCAAGCCCATGAAACTGAGGACCATTCAAAGTCGTGGTCAAAGGCGGCGGCTGTAGAGCATGTTCTCGACGGCTGGGAGATGGCTGATTGCTAGTACTAGCATGAGGTGTTGGCCAGGACGGCTGCTCGTCGCCAACGCTATTTGGAGGCCACCAGCTACTAGCAACTCACAATCAGTATGGCGAGACGCTCCGAACAGATCACTTCAGGGAAAGAGGGACAGTTTCGTGGGTTTGAGGGGCCCGCGCACCTATTCATACTGCTGAAGAGATTAAGAGCCAACCGGACGTGAAGCCATGGCTAAAAGCCGTGCGCAGCAATAAGATTAGGAAGAGGAGCAAAAGGCCCGGGCCTACCAGACGTGACAGGTCACCGAGAAGGGCAGAGGGAAATGCAAATTTCTATTCTTTGCAGCACGCTCCGTATGCCAACCAGTGGCGGCGGAGGCCAAACCGGCTGTTTGACGGGGATAACGCGACGGGTCCACCTGAGATAAAAATAACACATCCAAGACTTGGCCGTCTGGGGCCACCCGGGTGGGATCTGGATGAGACAAGACTCTTCAGACACGAGAAAGGCATGGATATGGTTAGTGGGCTGCAGTCTGGGAGGTTCATCACAGCCGGCGTCCTGTTGGCGCTTAGGGTACGGGATCCGCGCCCGCTCACTGGCCGACACCCCGGCTTTCCCATGCCGCCGGAGCGAACCAGAGCCCTCATCACATCTTATTAAATTTAGAACCCGGCCTGCAGCTGTCGTCGTTTCAAACATCCCAGACTGTCGCATTGCATACAAGGGGGACTCTCGCGGAGAAGGGAAAAAACAGGCAACGAAAAACAAGAACCATGGCCGCCAGAGATTTGAGAGCACTGGGGATGTATGGATTGTTTTTTAACAGAGGCCACAGCGCCTCGATACACAAAGTTCAAAGTTCAGTTATCAGAGAAATTAAATCTGGTTCATTTGGAATATTGCTAGACTTCAACTACTGCAAATGCTAAACCTAGTCAAGAACATCTATGGTGGTAGTGCCCAACCGGTGAACGTCTCTTTCCACCAAGTTTTATCGCCAGGGAGCCAAGGCGGCTGGAATGGCGATATAGCCTCTTCATGCAACAGAGAACCAGGCTATATATATCTAGCAAGTCACTAAAGTCACAGTCAGCACTAGAACCAACAATTCCTGAAGATGTGACAAATCAAGCTGATGGAGGAGGGTGTTTCAGATTCAATGCCCTGTCACAGGCGGTGGTCATCAATGTATTTGATTATGTTGACCGTCGTGATTAAAATAAAAGAAAATCATCATTGTAAAGGTAGGGTGGTTCGAGGGGGAACAGAAAACATTTGCAACTTACATAAATTGAGTGACGCCCTGCCAAAAATAAGTTGACAAGGGCGAGGTGCTCTTGTATGCGATCTACAAAATCTGCGCATACAATCAGCATCGATCACTCCAAGGCTGTGACAGACGAAGACAAATTGTTGACTGATCAGTCGTGACAGTTGTCGTCCTGGCCAGCAATGCTGACTTGGACATATGCTTGTCATTTTTTAATGTCGATTCATCACGATGTCGCAGAAATTGAAATCCGGGGGGAGGTGTCTACATACAAGTAACTAGACTTCTGTGAGCCACAGACCAGAGGTCTGATAGGTTAGAAAAGATCATGATTATCTGTGAATGGCCAAGTCAGCAAGGTTCACAAAAATTCCATTGAAATTATTCCAAAGGTGTAAGTCAGAAATGCATGAATGGTAAAAAAAGATGGTGTCAGCATCGATAACTCGAATAAGACTCGTCATCTAGGAGATCATCACGTGAAGCTTGGGGATTATAAGACAAGTTCATATTTACCTTTTAGCTAACAACTTGTAAAATAATATACATAGCGTGTTACGCGACTCTATCCATGACCATTAGCCCTAGGCCCCAAGTCTTGCGGAATTCACATATTTATGTAGTTGTGTAATCTCAGTGGGCGAGGTTTTCTAGGCCTGCCACAAAAAAGGCATATCCATCAAGACCGGTCGTCTGTCGGACGCCGTCGGAGCCCAGTGCCATTTCATCTTCGAAGAGGTGTCAGGGGATAGAATGGTCGAGAGTCTTACCATCTAAGTCACGATGATCTAAAACCATACCACGAAAGTGTGCATTACTGAGTACCTGCTGGAAATCTTTTGACCGTCAGCATACAGTTACGCAATTGCAAATGCGATGATCAAACAGATTGATGAAATAGCAGATCAGAAATGTGCCATAAGAGTTATCGCCAACGACCCGAAGGTCTCGGTCGGTAATTTCCAGCGTATATGTTGTTGTGAAACATCATGCTAAACCGAGTGGTACCAAAAAAAAAGGATGGAAATAACCGGGTCAGTACGTACCATTAGTGCAAATCATAAATCGCCTTGTCCAATTTTCGCATGCTATCTGTATGTTTTAGTCCTGTAAAGCAAAGTCAGCCATGTGCTTTATCCTCACATGCAAGTGAGCAGAGAGCTTTATTTGCAAGCAAATCAGACTGACGTGCAAAACCGAGTTTTCATGCCAAGTAGGTCAAAGACTCTAGTTTGTAAATGGTTGTAGGTTACATCATGATAGAAGATGTGGAAAGATGGAAAAGAAAGAAAAAAATAGAACCACTCAGGTAGGACTTACCAAGGCTAGTATCCTGTGATGCCCGTCGCTAGTGATTAGTTTACACCCAGGATGAGCATATGAAATCATTGAGCAATCATCGTTATTTCTTTATACTAAGCATAATGGATGTTGCAGCCCAATCATTTCAGGTGAACAACCATCAGCCAGGATTGTGGTGGTTGATGTTTTCCAGATGTGTGGGAAGGTGAAGGTTCAAAAAAGAAAAAGAAAAAGCGTGTCGAACTTTTTCAAGCTCCTCCCACAGCGGAGCTAATTTTACCGAGGCCTAATCCGGTTAGATGGGGAATGAGGTCACGGGGATGGTGTGTAGGTAATGGCTTAGATAAGCGCCGGGCAGCTGTCAGCTGACCTGGGAAAAGGGTGCGATCGACGGAGGAAAGAAACCCGAACCAGACACAGAAGGATTGTTTCACGGAACGGCCGAGACTCGAATAGTTCAATAATAGTTTCAGGTGGGCGATCAAAAATTGTCGCGTCTGCTGACCAGGGAGATATCCACTTCCGGCTATAGATTTTTGATTTGCGCAGACCAGAACAATCAGGTGGTTTTTATTTATTTTATTTAATTTTGATTTGAATGCGGCATTTCTTTGGGGCGATATGGGTTCAATTGCATTGCATCGCTGATAAGAGATATGACCGGGGGGGTTAGATACTTCGTTCGTTAGTCGTCGTCGTCGTCGTCGTCGTAGTAGTAGTTGCCCCCCTGGGAGACCGTTGATATCATAAAATTGGAGATCATAGTACGGAGAACTGGGTTCTGGACGGGCGGGGGGAATCGGAGGCGGACAAGAATAAAACAGGGAAAAGCCGGGAGGGAAGAGAAGAGGCGGGGGCTGCGGGGAGCCGAAATGACGAAAACCCGCGCTGGTATGGTATCTGTACCGCATTGCGTCAATGGATGCGTATTCAATCCAGTATGAACTTGAACGGCGCCTCCCAAACGCTGGTGCTCCACCGGCAAAATATTATTGCTCCTATGACCCTGTCCACGATGATCTTCAAGGTCCCTGGCCTCCCGTGATATTGACTATTTATACCTTCTCTCTCGCGGTCGAGTGTAGGAACCCTATATCGAGGTATACTTATATCCGCCATTTCCCCTCGTACCTCCTCCCAAGAGTTACGTATTCGAATCCCACCTTACAAAAACAAACCCCTCCTCACTTGTCCATCCGGCCTTTTATCACCTCACCTCTTCCTGCTTTCTCCGTTGAACCGAGGTTGCGAGAGTACTTTAAACCGGTCCATTGCGCCCCCAGAACCATTTCATCGCCCCTCCTGAATCTGAACCCATTTGCGCATATCCCTCTCCGTCAGTGCTTCGAGAATCCCATATTCACATCCTCGCCATCATGTCTGCCCACGAGAACAGCGGTGCCCCCCCCGTGGGACAGGAGAAGATCAACACGGATATCGTCACCCTCACAAGATTCCTGACTGAAGAGCAAACCAAGGTACCAGAAGCCACCGGTGACTTCACGTACGTTTCCCCCCTCCAGGACGGGAGCGAGAAACAAAGCTAACCACCATCTCACAGACTTCTTTGCCACGCTCTTCAATTCTCGTTCAAGTCCATCGCCTACTACATCCGTCGTGCATCCTTAATCAACCTGACCGGCCTGGCAGGTTCCTCAAACACCACCGGCGATGACCAAAAGAAGCTCGACGTCATCGGTAACGATATCTTTATCTCCGCCATGCGCGGCTCCGGCAAATGCCGTATCCTCGTCTCGGAAGAAGAAGAAGAAGCCATCGTCTTCGATGAGCACCCCGATGCTCGCTACGCAGTCGTCTGCGACCCCATCGACGGATCCTCCAACCTGGACGCAGGCGTCTCGGTCGGAACCATCTTCGGCATCTTCAAGCTGCCCGACTCCGTCCTGGGTCCCAACAACAAGGTCTCTCCCAAGGACCTCCTCCTTCCCGGTACCGAGATGGTCGCCTCCGGCTTTACCATGTATGGTGCCTCTGCCCAGCTCGTCATCACCATGCGCAACGGCAGCGTCAACGGTTTCACCCTGGAGAACTCCCTGGGCGAGTTCATCCTCACCCATCCCAACATGACACTCCCCACCAAGCGCGCCATCTATTCCGTCAACGAGGGTAACAGCAGTTACTGGGAGGAGTGGACGAACGCTTACTTCCACTCCCTGAAGTTCCCGCCCCAGGGCGAGAAGCCTTACAGCGCTCGTTACATTGGTAGCATGGTGGCCGATGCCTACCGGACGCTGCTCTACGGCGGTGTCTTCGCTTACCCGGCCGACAAGAAGGCCCCCAAGGGTAAGCTGCGTATTTTGTACGAATGCGCGCCCATGGCTATGATCTTTGAGAATGCCGGCGGTCTTGCCGTGAACTCTCGCATGGAGCGCCTTCTAGGCGTCGTCCCCGAGCACATCCACGACAAGAGCGGTGTGTTCCTCGGCTCGAAGGATGAGGTGCAGAAGATCATCGACACGTATAGCCAGTACAAGAAATAAATTTCCGATTTTATTGGGCCTGCGATGTGGCCGGCTTATACCCGTGAGAGGCCGGTTGATTCACCACGGGATGGTGTTTAATGAAAATCGTTGTGGGCATTTAATGTATGAAAAAGCGTCCTAAACTAACTTTATATATATATTTATACATATTTGAATAAACATTTGAAAAATTATATCATAGCGCAATTTTCCTGGGGTTGATATCCTGGGTCTAAAGTAACTTATATATTCTAATTAACCTATGCCAGACATACCCATATAGAGCATATATATATACACCCCCCTCCCTTCTCTCTATCTAACCTGAGTTCTCACTCAGACAAAATTCCCATGTTTTTCATAATGAATTCCAAGAACATTCTAGCAACTCTAACCTGTTACCAATTCCTGACGGTAAAACTACCTCTCTCTTGCTGGACGTATATATTCCAGTACAAGAATGGCTAGACTAATCATCAACGTCGGGGGGGTTTTTTTTATTTTATTTTTTTTTTTTTCCAAGCTGAGTGGGAAAAAGCTGGCACTATTTACAGAGGCATCCATAAAATGGATGTAACTATAACAAACGGTCTGAAAAGTATACGAATGCACAGGTAGGTTAGGAGCGCAGAAACAAAATGATGGGGTCAGATATGGGACAAGCCAATTGATGTCTAGAATTTAATTTGATTCCCAGAGGGGACCTAGAATACATATAATCCAAAATGAAAGGAAGGAAAGTAAGAAAGTAAGGATCAGGATGCTCAAGATCAGTCAACGGGATCCTCTTCGAGGAGCGCCTTGAAACTGAAGGGAGCAAATGGTATACCCTCGCCCATGAAATGCTTGCTCATAGCCTCGACCCAGTGAAGACGAAGCGAATGGAGCATAGCACTAGTTCCCTCCATGACACAGAGAATAGCGATCGTCAGAGTGAACCACAAGTAGAAAGTGACGACAATCATAATCACACGAAGGGTAGGGGACTCTTGTTCAAAGGCACCACCAAGGGTCATAGTCCACAAAACGATCGAAAGTTGCTGATGGGCTAGAGAAAGAGCCCACAGACGCAGGTAAGAGGCAGTATGAGAGATACAATTCAGACAGAATTCAATGGTATGAATGACCTGATGGATCATGATCTCAGAGAAATCGAATTCTTCGTGCTCCTCCTCTCCAAGGTCTTGGGCAATCATAGCAACTCCCTCGCCCTCGCTGGCCATGCTTTCGCGTCCTCCGTTAAGTCCGCCATCCATATCACCATCGTCTTCAAGGGCGCTAACTCTTGACTGCTCTCCAAGACCTCTGTATCCGTGAGCACGAGCACGGTTATGCTCCCAGCGCAGGTAGAGAGGCTTGAAGAGGAGCATGACGGGCACTTGAGCGACAGCAAGAAGCAATAGGATGACCTGAACAGTGCTCTGGCCTGGGTAGAGTTGCTCCTCAACATTACCAGGAGAGAGGAACATGAAAATGAGCATGTTCAACAAACCCGGGGGTGACTGGCCCCTGGCTGGCCAGTCCACCGACCACTTATATATGACAGTAAGGACAAGGTATCCAAAAATAGACTGGAAGAAAATCATCCCAGGGAGGAAGTTGCCAATGATATCGACTTTAGACTTGAAGTGGCGAGCGTTGACATACTGCAAACAAAGGGCATAGGTCATCTGTGAAATTGTTTAGTCTCTGTGGTGAACAACTCATTGAATAGAAGGACTTACATGAGACCAGCCTAGCAAGATACTCATTTTCATCTTCAAACTGTTTGTAAACAGTAAAGAGTTTTCAGCCTCGTGCCAATTCCAGTCAAGTCCAAAGGGGAAACGATAGTCGCCCTTCAGAGAAGCCTCGACTGCCTGTCCTGGATGGGTGATCTCAGGCCACTTCCATTGACTTGAGAAAATAGTGAACGACTTGGAGAAGATATCGTTGTAGATAAGACCGGTGTACATAGAAAAAAGACCCATCATCAACATGATATAACGGCCATAGAATGCCATGTAGGTCAGTTCATCCAACTTGGTCTTCTGGAGCTTTCTCTCCCAGAAGATCATTGCAACAGCACATATAGTCATGAGAGCACCGTGGCCCAAATCGCCAAACATGACGGCAAACAGGAACGGGAAGGTGACGATCGTGTACAGTCCGGGGTTGGCTTCCGAGTACTTCGGAATACCATATGCATTAACAATGGTCTGGAAGCCCTCCGTGAACTTGTTCGTCCGCATATAGGTCGGGGGCGTTTTGTTAGTCCGGATCTGATTAACAATAGTAGGCACACTTAAGCCAGCACGGTCGTTAACATCTTGTAACGTCGACTTGATTAACGGCAGCGAGTTTGTTGGGCACCAGGCCTCCGCAATTAGCGTTTTTCTCGCCTGATCGTAGGAGAATCTGTTGAGTGTGTCGTAGACAGCCTTTTCCTTCCGGACGATGATCATCCAGGCTGCAAGTGAGCGGGCAATCTGGGTAAGTTCCGCATCAAGCGTATTCTTGGTGTTGCGCAAGACATTGCCCACATCGCCCAAGCGTGTGTTGACTTCATGAATCTGATCGCGCCTCAGCTCACTGTTCTCGTCAACGCTGTAAAGTGAAGCACCAAGGGACTCGGAGATTTTCCTGATTTTCGCGATGATGTTCTTTCCGTGGGCGAAAATGACAAACACGTTCTTGTGAGACTCCTCGTTGGTCGCCGGGTCAATGATAGCCTCGGGAATCTCCGACTGATTCATGTACAAGTTGCCGCGCAGAGTTCGCCAAAGGATACGTTCAAAGGCACCGATACGGTCACGTGGAATGACACCCGCAACAAACCCGATGTTCATCTCAAGGAAGGACTGTTGACCCTGGGCTTCGCCGTTCTGACCCCGGTGGGACTGCTGTTCGACATCACGAAGGAGAGGGGCTTCATCGTTGTCAAACGATTGCCGTATTTCTTCCGTATGAGTGTGGGCGCGATCGAAGAATCCACCGGCTTCCCTCAGAACCCAACGCCATTCCGTCAGCTCCACCTCCCGCTTCTTGAGTGTCTCGTAACTATCGTTGAGGGAGGCAATCCTTTGCTCCAGGCTCTCGCTACGTTCGGCAAGCTCATCAATCTCTGATGCCAAGGGTGCAGCTAATGTATCGGTGAATTCGGACGAAGACCGCATTGAGATCCTTGCCTTGTCCATTTGAGCATGGAAATAACCTGTAGAGGACAACACAACGTCAGTTGCCTGTCGGCCCAAGGGAACATTATTTATTCTATGCGGGTGGCCATACGCAACTGCCGTTCGACATTATCCAAGCGACGGATCTCTTTGGTAAAGGTACGTTGAAAAGCATTAGTGTCGGGATTAAGCTATTTGCAAGCCAATTCATGTCAGTCTGAGCTACCGCTGCGCTGCGTCATTCTACAGTTCGATTATCGACTTACATCTCGGAATTGAACCTGACCGAGTTCTCCCAAGGCACTGACAACTTCACGTCCGATTTCATTGGCGATATAGAGCTGGGTCAAGCTCATATCCACCGAACGGAAGAGGGTATCCTTCGGAGCCATGGTGAAGAGGCTGCCTGCAGCAGGTTCCTTTCACTAGATGAGTAGAGGCTGCACAATAGGACCACAGTTGATTAAAGCCCTAGAATGCTAAAATAAAGATAATGATGCCAGAGATGTTTGCCGACGTAGTTGAGTAGAAGCGCCTGAACCACTCACACTCCTTGGGGTAGGGTGACGGTGAGCTACGGAGTAACGATTGCGGGAGAGCCGCGTGGCTGTTGTGACACGTGATCACGGAGGATGGGGCTTATCTAATCATCAGTCTGACTTGAATCAAACTGGACGGAAACTGGAGATGCTAGGGAGTAGATATATGGAATATGTAAAATGCTTTTGGAGTGGATGTCGCTGTGCACTGTGCGCCTGATTCAAAAATACCGCCCAAAACGTTCACATTAAAAACCAGCCAAAGAATAACCCATCCCTCCACCAAATACAACATTATCCATACCGAAATGCTCAAAGAATTCCCAATTCTCTCTTACTGTCACATACCGAACGGCCAACACGCCGTAGCTTGCTACAAGTAGCGGCGCATATCTTGGATGGGCAATGGATATACTCTTGTACTGCCCCTCCTACTCTAAGCGAAGTAGCTCTTCCAAAGCACGCCAGAAAGGTCTTCAAGTTGATCTGCAGTAAATGCCTAAGAGAGGATGTTAGCTCATAAAACACCATTTTCTTTCGGCGGTGGATAGCCACTCACCTTCGCATCAATATGCCAAGTATCTTGTCTTGTCTTTTTAAACTCGCTAATAATAGATTTGACACTCGAGCCCACAACGCCTGGGTCGTTGGCAGCCCTAACGCTCAATGTAGCCAGGGCTTCAGGCATCCACCTGGGTGGCGGACTATTGTATGGGAATGCTTGTATCAGTGCACCGAGGCCTAAAACTGCACCGTGTCTCGTGATTATGAGTCGAGCATGCTCAGGCGTTGGGGTGCCAGCCCCAGAGGAAACTGGGGTTGACAAGCCAGACCGAAGGATTTTGGGGCGCTTTGGGAGAGGGTTGTCGATCAGTATCTTCGAAAATCGCTGTTTGAATCGGCTAACCATCTCTTCGCGCAAGAACACGGGTGAGCAGCGAATCATGCCAGACAAGGTAGCTGATGCCCCAGCCCTCACTTCGTGCTGAGGATCTTCTAGCATGTTCGCCACGCACTCAAAAAGCTTATCTCTATCAGAGACGGAAAGCAGGAATAAGCGGCGGAAGTAAATGATTTGAATATTGATCATAACTCGTAGACGTTGATGCCATGAGGGTGATGTTTGTCCTATGTGAATGAGGGACTGAATGAACCCAGAGTTCTGCTCAGCGGGGTATGGGATGTTAGGTAAATGCCGGAAGACATGATAAGCGAGTGATTGGAGCTCTGGGTCTTCCTTTACGTCCATCATGTGCAGCAATTGGCCCGTGAACACGTCCGGGAAGAAAGGAACCAACTGCGTGCATTCATACGACGAAAGAGTAGAGTCCAACCAGAGAAGCACTGTCTTGCAGCCTGAAGTATACGATGACGGTGTCTGCTGACCGGGGATCCTTGCGTGCCGCCACTTCTCAATGTCACTGAAGATGTCATGTATCATCTTAGTGAATTCTTCGGTTGGCTGATATGGATAAATGCCCACCGATGACGCTGCCTTCTGCGCCGCAAGGAGGGTCTTAACATCGGCATATGATTCATGATACCGTGTGCGATAGATTGTTGCAATCGTTTGGCCCATTGCCTCGCGGACGCCCTTGTATGGATGGTCAAGGTGTGACAGAAAATCTTTAACGATAGGCTTTTCAAGTTGGAAATGCCACCCTGCATCTATGATTGTTTGATGGAGCAGGTTGATCTTGGAGCTTTCCTTGAAAGCCGCATTCGTCGACATATCTAGTCGGAAACTGGCAAGCCAATCAACCAAGGGCCACGCTCTTCGTGGGTCACGACATTGAAGGATCATGTGAAGGAAGGTCGTCCAGTAGCCAGAATTTTCCGGAGTTAGTCCATCAGTAAAGACTTTACGCACAATCGGGAAAGCGTATTCCCAAACCAATGTCCGCTTCTCCACGCTTGTATCGGCAACGGAGCTTATCAGGGCACCGAGGATCTCCGCAGTAGCTCTGTGTTGGTGCTTATCGCTACCGTCTTCAAAAACAGCCTCGACTTCTTCTTGGATGTCCTTGAATGTAGCAGTAGTCAGTCCATCCCGGAGCATTAACTCGAAGGTGTAGAGAAGCATCATTGCGCAAGGCATGCGAAACTTGTCAGCAGTAGGGTCCCGTGGCTCTTGTTTCAAGTACATGAAAAATTTGTTGAACCATGCTCGATCAAACAATTTGCCCATGTGGGTTCGCACTTTCCATTCGGTTTCGTCGTACTCGATGTCGCGCTCAACATTTGACTTGTACGCAGGCATGCTTTCGGCCCACACAAGCCATCCAGGGAAATCATGATCAACATAATATTCAGCCTCCGGCTTAGCAAAGCTCGATAGATACTCTTCCGTCCAACCCTTGTTGTGTCGCTTGGTAGCCACGTTGATCTTAGAAGGGAAGTGTTGGTGGCCCAGTATGTAATTCTTGTAGTCATGGTTGCAAATAGCCCTAACATCTACCATGGTGAACAAGGCGATGAGAGCTTGAGAATACATGCCACGCAATCCCGGATGGTCATCGATGGACCCTTGAGTTACGAGATTTATTAGATTCTCACTTGCAATGTAGTCAAATCTAAGACCCATGGTGATTACAATGGTGGCTGCCCGGCTGGCGACTTTCCAATGCGATACTCTGGCAAGATTTACCAGTTCTTCAGCTAGATCGGCCTTCTTCTTCTCAATGATGGCTCGCTTGCTGTTGATACTCTTGCGTTTATGCTGGATCTCATCCTCAACATCCTTTTTCGGGGCAATCGCCTCAACGATGTTCCGGTCAAGAATAGCCATCCTTTCCATGGAGCGGCCATAGTCCATAATCTGATAGACTGCACCCGAGCAGATCTTTTGTACGGAAGGTTTGTCGACCGCGCTTGCATCGATGAAAGTTCGAACCAAGGTGGGGGCGTACTTCCAATGGCGGCCGACGGTCTTCGCGACGCTGCTTAGGAGCAAAGAAAACAATGCACCTTTGATTCGGGCGTGGTCATTTTCTTTGATGCCTTTCTGCAAAGCCTTAATGAGGGGCGGGATAACAAGAAGGCGACCCCCCCACACTGCCTTAAGAGCAGATTCTCCTGCACTTTGAGCATTGCGTCGAGTCTCAGTATAGAGGGAGACGCAAGATTCTGCAATGTCCAAGAGTAGGATCTCATCTAGCTGAGACCGCCGGCGGGGTGCTGCGTTGTGCCTCAGACGTTGTAAATGGTAGACATTGGCTCTGCGAACCAACAATGGACGAGGGTAATCTTTGCGGATGCCACTCATTTTGTAGGGATGAATGTCTGCAGCGAGGAGACGCGTGACCCTATCTAGGACATGAGCAGATCTTTCAATGCCAACGTCCACAAACCAAGACCGATAAGCTGAGTATAGAGCGCTAAAGCAAGGCACATCATCCTCTTGCTTGTCCGACAAAAACCTATGCACCTCGTGAAGAACCCAGCCGGCTCTCTCCCGAATGTCGTGGATAGTAGTGTACATTGAGTCGGTCTCCTTTAATGGATAACCAGTAGGGTACGAAAATGATTCTCTAACCGTAGCTTCATCCGAGCTATCAAGTAAGGAATCGGGGTCCTCCTCCTGCGAGCCATCTACCATATCGACATCGGTTGATGATTTGGAGGACCCATTTACACCTGCTGCTTTCGTCTGCGATGCGGCCTTTGGGTCGAATAGCACGGAGATACCAGAAATGATGAGCCGCAGCAGAACCAAGTTCCTAGTAACCTCATCCGACCATGCTTTACCACTCCCATCTCGTTTGACACTAGATGTCTCATTTGTGAGATCAATCAGTTGCTTAAGGGCAGATTCAGCCTGGCTCTTAAACAAATCAACGGCAAATTCGAGTTCTTCACGTTTTGGCACGTGCCATTTTACGGTCAAATTATTGGGATTTGGCTGATAGCTCCAAAACTCAGGTTGTACACCCTTAGCAGCAACGTCGGGCTCATACAGGGAGTAGTCCGTAGTATAAGTACCCGTGAGGTTTAATAGAAGGTGATGCACAAAGTTTGAGATATGAACAGTCGGTATGCCCCTACATTTCTGTTGCATGTACACCGCAATGTCGAAGAGCTCTTTCCTGTGGGCTAGCACAGCATCGCCGACATGAACAACGCACATGCTCAGCATACTGACATTCCAAACTAATCCACGGTCTCGGGGAAGGACATCCGTTCCAGTGGTTCTGGTGGAGCCTGCGCCGTTGTCGTCGATCTCGGTACGGATAGCCTGAGCAAGCACTGGAATAAACCGCTTCAGAGCATTTTCTGGGTTGACCTTGCAAACCGAGTTACAGATAAAGGCCATCGCATCTCGCGCTTGATGAATAACGTGATTGGACACGAAATCTACAACCTTCGACAAGGCAATATCGTAATACTCTGGGGAAAGGGACGACAGAAGTGGCATGAAAGTAGCAGGTAGAGTATTCACAATATTCTCTTCGGGAGAGCCATTGCGTACCCTGCTCACGTCCGGTAGATTCTCCAGTAGAGTAAAGACTCGCCCGAGAAACGATATGATGAAGTCGCCGAAGCCACAGGTTGAAGAACGGAGGATCATTTCTTCGGTTTCATCATCCAGATCTTGATCATAGTTGAGCTGCACCTCGACGCCCTCTTCTTCCATACGCTCCATCTCACCAGAAATCCACTGCATCGCCAGCATGTTACAGTTTACGTCTTCCCTCCCTTGCGTTAGGTCTGCCAAGGGTATATTATAGCAAGCAGACTGGATGAATGACAAAGCATGCAGAGATTTCTCGAGGTCATTAGCATCGACACCGGGCAGCGCAAGCCCCAGGAGAGTTGTCATGTGGCAGCGATATCCCTTTGTCCTTGAAATGATTCGTGAAAGAACTTGAAGGGCGCGGAGCGATGACGTGGTGCGGTGAACTTCTACTAAGCCTTGCAGGGATGGATATATACGTTGCAATGCCCCGGGGAGGATGAGATGCGGCTCCAGGAAGGCTAAGCTCTGTAGCGTAGACAGCGAGAAGCTCATTGCCGTACCGCTTTTCGCATAAATACCCATGAATATAACATCGCGGAGACAGAGAACAAAGCGACGCTTTAGAGGTTCCGTCAGTCGTCGCTCCGCCGGAACATCCATCTCCCCGCTTTGCTCTCGGTTCCATCGCATGATGAAAAAGTCGGCTAGGTAGTAGACGAGCTGTGACAAGGTTTTTGTCCAGCTGCCAGAGTTAGATGGATGGAAGAAAGTCTCCACTGCCTGTATAAGACCCTCTAGTTGCGTCAAAATAGATTCTTCCGCGTCGAGGCATGCTGGAGAGAGCGACATCACGACCCATCGAGCAATGTGATGCGCCACTGGATGTTTCCTGGTATCTCGGTCAAGCATGATGCCTAGTCCAGACGAGATGTCCACCAGCGCACTGTAAGGAGAAGTAGATTGCCCTACAGGAATTTCCAACAACCTCAGGATCGCAGTGAAAATGAGGGACGACTGCTCCTTCGTAAAAAGGCCAAATTCGGAGAAAGGTACATGCTGGGCAGGCAACGAATCGCGAGCCAACCTCGAAAGGTAGTCGAGGAAGGTGGTATCGAATGTCTTTGACCGACTGACTAATGCCCAAAGATGAAAGTATGTCGGCAAGTAATTATGTGGCAGTAGGTCGTCCCTGGTCTCGGGTGGAGGCGACGTCGGTAGTAGTAGGTTTATCAACCCCACTACGACAAATGCACCCTCGGAAAAAGAGGTCGTGTAATGGGGAAGAAACTCTTCTAGCATGACTGGCAGCTCGCACGGGTCAATGTACAACTGGACGAACGCACAGAGCTTCGTCAGTGTCTTGACATTCCTCTTTAGATTCGTAGAATGCACTAAGCCCGACTCCGTGGGTAACACAAAGGCTTTTAATTCCCGGTAAAGGGGCTTCCAGTCTAGGGTCAGGTCCTTAACGGGCCTCAAATAATGCTTGCGTCTGTGCCAATGTCAGTACCATGATGAACCACGGTAGTAGGGCAAGTTTAACATACTTGGTGAGGAGCATAAACATGCTAGCAAATCGCTCTGAGACATTGGGATCGATTCCTGGGGCGAGAGACAGCTCATAATACAGCCTCACAAGGTTGATCCGGTCTGTACGAGACGGATCAAACTTGAGCGACAGCCATCCTCTAAGCTCCCGAGTCCAGTGCACGGCGCCAGGACTGAAATCACCCGCCTCCACAGCAACGTAAAGCTGGGTCAGTATCTCCCGTAGACTCCGCTCCCTCTCCGGTTCATCTTCGAGCGGATATGGTAGATATTTGAAATAAGGGTAGGTGCGAGGGCGGACTCGTGCCTTGGGCTCGCCATTCCCGTTCATTCCTGCAGGCTCACCACCCGGTGAGGTGGCTCGTGATACTTCGTGCGCATTCTGAAAATTTTCTGATGTTAAAATGGCCTTCGCGGAGGATTGATCCATCGTCATACAATAGGATCGATGATCACTGCAGAGCAGGCGTTGGGAGTGAGGGAGGTTCGGAAGAGCTCTGGAAGACCCCAGGTTAGCTAGTTTCGATCGAGAACGGGAATAATAACAGCGCGTGGGGGAAGCGTTTAGTGGCATAGACTTACATTGGACATGAAGATTGTAGCCCAATGTCCAGCTGTGAAGGGCGATGACAAAGGGTGACTTACTGCCAATTATGTTCGCATGGGCAACAGGGAGGGTCTTGGCTAGTAGGACAACCGGGTACCGCAAGAGAAGCTTTGGGCTGTTCAGAAGCTAGCACGAGTGATGGGGGAAACCCTCCGATGGAAACAAATTGGGTAGACGGGGCTGTTGGGAGAAGCGTATGTGCTGGCCTTGTCGCAAAAAACCACAGCTCTGGTAGTTCAGAGAAACATTCAGTTTTAAGCTCAGGTGTAGCAAGTTGAAAGAAGGTCGACGAGGTATTCTCGTAGTTAACTTAGTTAAGTTTCTGATGACATAATTCCACGTAACGTAACTGCACCGCAGCCTAACCTCGACACTAGACTGTTTCCGTCCGCCTCCCCAAGATCCACCGGATAAGATACAACAATACAATAAGTATCTCATTCTCATATCAGGAACCTGCCTATTTCCTTTCTCTCTCCCTCCCTCCCTCCCTCTTTCCCTCCCCCCCCTCTCTCTGTCTTTCTTTTAATTATTATAGGTCACTTGGCCATGGAAACTTCCCATAGAGGTAACGTGGGTAACAGTTGAATATTAAACATTACTAAGCTCTTATAAAGCTATTCACTAACTTGTCCAGTATCGAACAAACCCTAAGCTGGGGGTAGGAAGGATCCAAAAAGAACCGCTTGAACAATTGCATAGATCACTATGCCCAGCACAGCAATCACGAATGTTGGGTTGCGCTTCACAACGCTAGTAGAATCCGCGGTGTGGCCGAAGGCTTGACATGTAAGGTACCAATACCAGAGGGGATATCCGGAGGATATCCGATTGATAATCTGAACGTGATAGCTAGTGAAAGCCATCACAGCCAGGAGTCCATTAGGTGCTGCAAGCCGTGCCAGCAATGACACCCCGGTGTCTGACGACCAGGTCGTGTTTAATGCCCAGACCGAGGAGCGACACAGCACGTACAGCATGGGGAAAGCCAGGAAAAAAAGAGGAAGATTGGAAAGTGTCCAGTACCGTAGAAATCCTACATTCCTGCAGAGAGTGTCAGTGATCGATTGTTCTTAGATCATAGCGGGTTAGTCACTGACCAATAGTGAACCTGAACCCAGCCATAAATACTAGGTATGAGCTGTTCACACCACGGTCGCAAAGATTCGTCAGGCGTGCAAAATGCCATGTAAGCAATCCACTGTGGCACAACCAGCCCCAAGGCTATTACACAGCCGCCGACCACGGTGACACCTAGGCGAAGCAAATTCCCCCAGGATATACTTTGGGAGACCATTTTGCGCAAGAGCAGCACCGCATCATATGCAAATAAAGCCCCGCTCAGGATTCCATTGCTGCGGACCGCTGTAGCTATTGAGAATAATGCAGCAGCGAGCAACAGTTTCGCACCACTAGGCGCCTGTTGACCGGAGTTGGCATCATGTAGTGAGGATGAATACAGATAATACCCAGTAATGTTAAGAAAGGAGAATAATGATTCTCCGTAGGGCGCTGAGAGAAATGCCCCAGCAGGGCAGATAATGTGTAAGGCAGCAGAAAGAAAACTGATTAGCTTCCCTGAGGTAGTGCCATGACCAAAAATGTTGATGGAGAGTCTGTATAGAGCCAATACCGAAAGGTAATGGGCCATATGAGAGAGAGCAATTGCAACCAGGGCGACTTTAGCAACGTCCTCCAAGCCACTGAGTTGAGGGAGAACTTTGTCTCCTGTTAGCAGTCATTTACCATAGGACATGAATAAAAGTATTTACCAGATGCTAGAAAGGAAAGGATTTTAGTGTATCCATAACCAAATGCCCATTCTTGTTCAAAGACATAGCCATCCCGTGCGATATGCACAAAGTAGATTGAATCCCACCGGACAAGCTTTAGAGGGAATGAAAAAGGGGCATGCCTAATGACTTCCAACTTGGCATCCGAAGAAGCGGATTCCTGATAAGGAAGTAGTCCTGTGGAAGTATCATATCCAGGCCCCGGGCACCCAATGATCACTAGAAAGAGGAGAGCCTTCCATAACCAGAAGGCTAGTGATAAACTCCTGATGGGTTTGTTGGGATTCAAGAGTCCTGGGCGGGCTAAGGCTAGCCCAGCAGCCATGTCTTAATAAAGATCCCTCAGGGATTAGATATAGCGATAGTTCTAATATTAGGCTAGAACCGCTACTTCCAACCTCATACCATATGGCGATATCTATGAGGGGTTTTTTGTTTATTTCTTTTCTTTTCTTTTGTTCGGGACACTCGAGCCAAGGGTCCACCGGCGCAAAACCCGTTTCGGATAAAGAATATCAATAATAATAATCAAGACCGTTATTGTCCGACCGAGGCACACTTACTGAATTGGTTTCCCCCCCAGTCACGTAGTCTAGCTGATGATGGTGGTGGAACTTGGAAGACGAACGGCAAGTGGGGATTTCGGATTTTTCGGCAGCGAGGTATAACTTAAGCGATGCCTTATTCAGCATATCAATGCATAACTAACTAACTAGAGCTGATTTCCTGAGGTGGTCACTAGTAACTCCTTCGTATTAACTAGTTAGTTAACGTAACCAATTAGTTAACCAAATTTAATTTACACTAGTTGTAATCCTTGCATTCGCCACCATGATGGATCGCTGTTTAAACCTGATGGGCTGAAAGCTAAGGTCGAGAGGCAAGTACTTACTTAGTATGGCTGTGTCGATGTCATCTTGTTTTTTAACTCATGACTAAGAATGGCCACTCAAACATTTGGACAAGAGAACTACTACTAGCAGTAGGAGGCAACTATTTACTGAAGTAGTAGTATTAAGTCATTGAACATCTGAGGTGTAGCTTTAACCCAGAATTCTGGAAAACGATTCCATGACATGTCACCAACCTTGGGATCAGCTGCGGTCGATTCAGCCCTATGAAACTGACCGATCCGGAGTAGTACCTCGACTAGTCGCTCACCCTTTCCCAAGTTCGAACACCAGAGTTCGCACATCACAAAAATAATATAAAAAAAAATCGACAAAAATTCGAAAAATAAATAAAAGTAAAATAAAAATCAAGGAAAAATAAATGAGTCACAAATGCTTCGAACGGTGGACGAAGAGGGGTCGTTCCGTACTGATAGTGATACTAGTACACGAGGATCATTCTAGATCTATTCACGGCTTGCCTCTACGGTGAAATTGCATCATAGCTCAGCTTTTGGAGATCATTTGTGAGCGATAGGGCCGTATTCCCCCGGCTGGGTTATGGTTCCGAGCCCGAGGGCGACGGTCCGATTCCGAGGAGAGGCGGCAAAGAGTCATAAGTAGTAAGTAATATATCCCACAGGGACTCGATCAGAGATTTTGCCTTTTCGCGGAATGGGGCCTTGAACTCCAGCAAAATCTAATCTAGTCCCATAGAGAATGAAACTAATTTCCCTGAATCTTGGGAGGCGACGTTGCAGGCCCCCGTTTTGGGTCACGCGCTCGAAATGTGGCACTCCACCATGATTACATTTAGCAGTATGTATGTACGGAGTAGGAACGAACGTACTGCACATGTACCATTGTACAATGTATATACTACAGGATGCCTATAGAGATGAGTGATAGAAAAAAAAAATCCCCACCACCTCCTCCAGGCCTACACGATGTCTTGTCAGCGGCGATAGCACCTGATGATGATCACGATATGATATGATCGTATACCCTGATGAAGTTTATTCTGTACGGGGGCTGTAGGGCTGCCACATGACGGTAGATAATCTGTTTAATGCTTATGATGATCGGTCTGATTATTCTTCAGTTGAAAAATCATCTAAGGAGGGACAGTGAGAGGAGACAAAAAATGGGGCGCACTACCCACTGGTGGGGTGGTGTTTCCATCCAGATAATGATGGGCCCTATACTACGGTAATAATGCCAAGGCCAAAAGTGCCTCAGGTTACTTTGGCCAAGAAGAACCCGTGTTCAAAAAGAAAGTTGCCCTTGGACGGGCTCTAAGTATAGAATCATGAACGATGATGGAAGGAAGGTTCTGGAGCATTATCAATCGTGTCCCTACAGGGGCAGAGTTTTCTTTTTATCATCTGGTGAAGATTAGAGACTAACTAACTAGTGCCGCTGACGGAGGGGGAGATGCTCCCCGTACCTTAACCAACTAATGGGGGCTCTAAATAATTGGAACTAGTAATGACATGACTTGGAACGGTCTAAGCTGGGATATGCGGGCCAAGAGCCTTATACTTGGGACACATTTCCCGGCAGGTCGGAGGCCCGGACCTCCGTTTAGAACACAGGAATGCGCGTTCGGCGTACGGAGCGCGGGAGTACTAGGAGTAGTAGCAAGTACTAAGTCGCTAGTACTAGTTATTGTATGTATGTATACATGGAGAGTACTGACTAGTTAACTTACTAAAGTTGGGTTTTAGTAAGCGGCAGCTGGAGATCTCGCGATGATGGATGTCCGAGAGAAAGAAGGAAGGTGAGACAGCGAGACACATGGGATATGATTATGGAGCCTTACTAGTTACACGTCTTAGTAGTTAAAATAGCTCTTTGAGCTTTGAGGGGAGGCGGGGGGGAAGGTGAGTTGTCCTCGTGCCTTATAGGGTGACGTTTCTTTGAAGCCCGAGGTTCCATCATCAACCTTTGAAGGACAGTTGCTCTTGTAATAAGCCATCGAAACTTGAAGTAGGACCAGGTAGGGGAAGTATGATTGGATGGTGGTCTCACGGAGGTGGAAGAACCGAAAGTTACGGACATCCAGTACGGCGACGTTCCGGGAGGTTACTAGTGGTACTGGAGCCTCGGGCGTTGTTTAGACCCGAAGATCGCCGTCTAGGCTCGTTTGGGGCATGACCGCGAATAATGGATGGCGCTGGAAATTGTCATCTCGGTGTCTCTTTGGATACTGCAGGTTGGAGTGGGGACGCCTTTTTATGCAAATTCAGCATTTGTCGGGTTTTAGTCACCACTTGGAGGTACGTTCTGTCCTGCAAAGAACGACAGCTCTCTGCGGAGCTTCCATGGATCCTGTCGCCGAGGCGTGAAATTGAATCTACGATGATGATTATTATTTCTCATCGCCAACCACTATTCTTGAAGAAAGTGGACCACTGACTCTTGACTCTTCTCTTTCCCATGATTTTTCTTTTTTTTCTCCCCCCATAATCCCCCTCTTTTAGTACATTTTTTTTTTTTGATTTGATCGATCGTATTACTTGACCGCTATATTGACCCCATTTCTCTGACATGCAATCCGATTTGTCTTGATTTGTCTTTTTTTTTTTTTTTTTTTTTTTTTTTTTTTACCCCCCCCCTTTTTTTTTTTTTTTTTTTTTTCTTTTCTTTTCTTTTTTTTTTTTTTGTTACATACAGTCAACATACTAGAGTCTTTAAGGCTGTGGTCACCCGCATCAATCCAAGTACAATCGTTCATACAATTTGAAACGTCTGCCTGCCCCTACAGTACTGCCTACTGCTACTACTAGTACTTACTACTACTCCTTCTCCTCCTATTGCTACTATTTCCACGCCCTGGACTCCCTTGCATATTCACCCGTTCCGAGAGTTGCACATTACGATACCTACTTTCCCATTTGTACAACTAGTATACAGCCGTGCCCCGTCATCTTACGGCCACCAAATTTCATATTACATCTACTCCTGCTTCGTCGTCAGCTTCTCACCACAGTTCTCTAGAACAATTGCTGTGCAGGTCACACCTGAATTCTCACTGATCCTCTCCTGACGCCCACCTTTTCCTTTATTTACTGACTCTATTTCCCTTCGCGCGTTCTCCCTCCCCCCTCGGCATACATAGCTGGGGAACAAGTGATCCGCGTGAAGCGGCGATCTCCGTGCAATATACGACCTGGGTTTCGGTCCGCCCTGGTTTGTCGATCTGTCGATGCTCGTCTTGATAGGTAGTTGGAGAGAGCTTCGCATCTCATGAAATAATTATGTTGTTTAATTTGGGCCTGACAGCACACGCGGCAGCAGCCCACGACAACGACGCTGGCTCTCAACCCGAGTCGCAACCTTCGGAGAATTTAAACCGCCATTCCTCCCCACCGACGAGTTCACTTACGGCATTGCCAACTATGAGTTTGGGCGGGTTTTACACCCGGTATAAGGGCTCGGAGGTAGTAGAACGATCCCACAGAGGACCCCCGCGGGCAATGTCTGCGAGCCCGGTGGCATCGGTGATTTCGAGCGATGGAGAGTACTCGACGGCAGGCACAGTCCTTAGTCAATCTCGGAACGGCCGCCCCCAGGCGTTTAGGAAACAATCGTCACGGCCTAAAACATCCTACCAATTAGCGCACCCCGCGTCCCATGCACGTCATAAGCGACTAAGGCTCCGACCCAAGCTTCTTCTGCAGCTCCAGCGAGTATCACAAACCCCACGCCCCTTGCCTGTCCTGGATGTATTGCCGTCGACCGTATTTTTGCCTAGATTGTCGCGCAAGTTCCCCACGATATTTCGAGGCAAGAGGGGATTGGGTCCCAATGATTTGATCGTCGTGACCAGCGATCTTTATGAACGATCAGGTGGGGATATTGGTGAAAAGTATCTCAGCTCGGACGAGGAACATGGCGAACACCGTGAAGTTGTCGCTACAATCTGCCAACTTCTCAAGGAGGATGCGGTGTCAAAAGGGAAGGCGGAGATTTGTCTGAATTACGGCCCGGTGTGGGAAGCGACACCTCTTCCCAATGGATCGTACGAGTTTGTGGCCAACACCGAAAGTGGTATTCAGATACTGCGATGGGTACCTCGTGGAGCACGGAATCGCCGCGTTTCTGCACCCCCTGGAACGATCCCCCAGTTGGACACGAAGCGATTTACTTTCAGCGTCATCAACCCCAACACCCGCCGTCACCCCGTCATTGCGACTATGGCTCGTAATCACCTGGAAATATTTGATGAGTACGCGATGCCTACGGCATCCGGACTTCCCTTGTCGCCGACGTCTACGATGTCTGTGATCAGCGATGATTCTGAACTTGACACCTCCTTGGACAAGAAGGTCATTGAAACGGATGATAATCTTCGGATGTTGATTATTATCACTAGTATTTGGGTGGCGTTCAGAGAAGGCTGGTCGCATAATTTCACTTATGACGATTCAGCCGTGACTTTCAACACAGCGCTCTCCCCGTCTCGACAGCCATCTCCATCTGCAGCCAGAACCGAGAATGATCCGACACCCGCTGGAAGGGATAGTCGTTCGGAAAGGCTGGCATCTAATGGCTCGAAAAACCGCGTATCGGTGCCTAATGGCTCCTCCTCCCAACCAAACGCGCCGTCAGACCGGTCCATCGCATATGGTAGCCTGACTAAGCGCTCGAATTCAACAGGTGCAGCTTTCATGGAGCGAACCAACCGGCGTGCTTCTGGAACTAATGGCCGGCCCAAAAGACATAGTTTTCGTTCCAGTCCTCGCGAACCAGACCAGAACGGAAATAGCCCGGTGGAACAAAGTAATCGAAGTCCCACAACACAGTCTGTGGCTCCAGATCGGCCATTGGATAGCTCGAGAGGCACCGATAGTTATCAACTGCACCAGCTTGAACCATCCGACCTAAAGGCTAAAGAGCTTGGCCGAAGCAGCTCCACAAGGAGATGTGGGCGGCGGCTGAGCAATATTTTTGACTTCCTGACTCGAAGGCACCGCCAATGAGGCTCGGTGCCTCTATGATGACCTGGTGGGCTAGATCTCATACAGTTACATGTCACCTAATTCGATTCTATTCTCCCTCTAGTAGAGGTGAGGCCGGGTCCTCTTTTGGAATCCCTTTTGAACATAATCTCATTTCCCGGTGGCCAGGTGCTATGATGGGACTTTGGGAAACCCCCAAATCAATTTGCATGCGGTCTCTGTGGTTTTCTGTCTCTACACAATACTCTCACCTCTCTGCAGCGCTGTGATCCCTGACGATCAAGAGCGACCGTGCCGTTCGTTTTCGACTAGATCTGGATTTGTATATAGAAAGATCAACAACCAGTGGCAAATACATTTGCGATATAGGGCTCTTCTTTTTACTAAAACATTGTTTTCTTTATCTCCGGGTTGCATGTACCTAAGAGTATTGGATACTCACGAATTTTAACGCACGCATTGATGTAGCTGGGGTTACCATTGGCCTGGATACATTCTGATATGAATTATGAATACATATATACCCCCTGCATGTATTGGTTTTCTTTTCCTTATTTGTTTAAGTTTAGCGCTCAAGAGCAGACAAAGTCTTCGGAATATACGGCTCCTCCAGGTACTTGATCTCCTCATCGGTCAACTTGACCTTGATACTAGTCACAGCCTCATCAATGCGCTCCTTGCTATTCAACCCCAGGATGGGATTTTCATTCGGGTGGCTCAGGGACCAAGCAATGGACACCTGCGCCATGCTGACACCCTTCTTCTTGGCAATCTCCTCGACTCGGTCGACGATCGCCTTGTCGGCCTCGGACTCTCGGCTCCGGAGAAGGAGTGTGAGAGCTGCATCGGTGGACTCACGGGTCGTCGAACGGGAATTCCACGGCCGTGCCAGCACACCACGCGCCATAGGAGACCAGGGGATCAGACCCACCCCAGAGTCAAGGCAGTAGGGGATCATCTCGCGCTCTTCCTCCCGAGCCAAGAGGTTATGGAAGTTTTGCATGGAGATGAACTTGTGCCATCCGTTCCGTTCCGCGATGTTTTGAAGCGTTTGGAATTCCCACGCGGCCATCTGGCGCAGTTAGTATAGCGTAATATAAATTTAGTAATGAGTCAAAGGAAAAAAAAAAAAAAAAAAAAGAAGCAGGAAGAAAACACATACAGTACTAGCCCCGATGTATCTGACTTTCCCACTCTCAATCACATCGTTGAGCGCCCTCATGATCTCCTCACGGGGTGTACCCCGGTCCAGACGGTGGATCTGCAATACGTCAATGTAGGTGCCCAGTCTCTTCACGCTAGCGTCTACTGCATCGAAAATATGCTTCCGAGACAGCCCAACGCGGTTGACCCAGTCGTCGTCATTCCGGCCTGCAGCGGAGATAGGAGGCTGTTTTCCTCCGTCGTCCACCCCAAAATAGCACTTGGTCAGAATGACCACGCGGTTGCGCGGGATGTTGTACTTTATCAGGGCCTTTCCGAGGATTTCCTCGGAGAGACCGTTGGAGTAACAGTCGGCCTAATCCACTCGGGGAGGATTGATGGGTCAGCATGATGCTTGGTCTGGTTTTCTTCTTTTTTCTTTCTGCCTTGTACTGGTGTTTGGTCGTACAGAATGCGTCCCGTGATCAGGGGAGGTGGGAGTTACGCACCGTATCCCAGGTGTTGATTCCACGTTTGTAGGCGTGCTCAATCAAGGGAAGGGCCTCGTCCTCGTTCAGTACCCAGTCCTGCCATTCCCTGGTACCGTAGGACATGGCACCGAGGATGACCTTGGAGATCTTGAGGCCGGAGGCTCCGAGCCTGGTGACTCATTGTTTGTTTGTTAGTGGGGGTGGTGGTAGGTATAATTTGTCTAGATGGCGTATAAACATACCGGGTATATTCCATTTCGTTGGTCATGATGTTGTGTTGTTTTCGAACGCTCTTTGTGGTGGTCAATCGTCAGTAACAATCATCTTCGACTTCAACTATGCAAAGCAAAGCGGGAGAATTATCATGTCACACGTCACTGTGGGGATCCTCTTGGGGAGCTTTCCTTTAAGGGGTTTTTGGCAGTACACACCTTCTCACTATTCTGCAAACGATTCGGATTTATCTGAAGGAATCCAGAAAAAACAAAAAAGAAGGGTACCAGGAAAAACCAAGGACGAAGCGATCGCGAGCAGTTGACTACTGTCTTGATCAATTTCTTGGTATCGCGCCTCACGGCTCCACTTGTCCATCTGCCGAAGATATGAAGCGATCAACTGGAAAGCCGACAGATAACCGATTAGACTTCCCAGGTCCCGCCCTAACATTCCGTCTTCGCCCCTGGGTGGTATCCCCGGCTGTTGTCGGCATCGTTTGCTATTGCTCTGATTCTATAGAGTTCTTGGTCTGGGGGTACGTCCGTAGGACTTTGTCGGTATGTGATCTGGTGTATGCAACTGCTATGCTCTGCCATACTCTCTGCTGGAGAGGTGTGATGCTTCTTTCTCTCGCGAAGACAAAGTGAAGCTTAAGGCGGAGTCCTTGCGTCGAAGTAAGGAAAACCATGGAGGTACTCTACATGAGATACACGCTAGATAGTAACGGAGTAGGGTAGGGCATCTCGAACGTCTATCCCTGGTAGCTGTAAAGAAGTCACCTAATACTATATTAAGAGTCACTCTGACTGACCCAACTACAAATGTCTGTACTCCGTACAACACCTGGAGATCCGGTTACCGTGGGAGGAAACGGGTATTCCCGTAGCACTAAGATCTAGACTGAGAGTCGTGACCGATGTTCATCAAAGTCATGATTCGGCCGTGGATCGGATGAACCATGATTTCTTTGTTAGCAAAGTGCTTAGGAGAGCAAATTGGTAGCCCGCATGAATCGATACTAGGAATGGTTAGGTAGAGGGACACCAGCTCGTATAATTCTCATCGCTGAGGTTGTTACTGAGAAGATTCCATGACCATCCAGATGTATCCCTTGCTAGGTATTGGAGGACTTGCACCAATCGCAATGGAGTCATATTAGCTATAGTGTTGGTAGTAGTAGACTGGATTGTCGTGGTACTGTGCAGAAGCCGAAGTCATTTTCCATCCATAGTACATACTCGTACTAAATACGACTGGTCCCGTGACGTAGTAGGTACCTGGAAAGCCGTCCAACGGAGGACCGAGTTCCGTCAGGTCCACAGTCAGTGATTCAGGCAGAACCTTGTGTTTTTGATGTATGGGCATGGGGCAGATAAATCAATCATTTTCAGGCACCAACCGACGCATCTCCGCTTCGGCCGGGACCATACCGGATTCGGTAGAAAAGCGGATCCGCAAGGTTCCCTTGGCTTCCCTATTAGGCAATGAAATCGCTCAAACCACTGGGATTGCAGACGTTGAAACGAGGCTACGACGAGTCTTTCCTTCTCTCCTCTTTCTCCCTCCTCTTCCTCTTTTGACTCTCTTTCCCTCCCCCATACTACATCCCACGCGTCCCCCGTCAACCTGACCTCGTCAAGCAATTCCTACACGTGCCTCTCTCCCGTATTCGGTCTGCTCTTTATTCACTTTTTGGAGAATGGCTGCTTCGAATTTAACGTCTATGAGATTCACAGTGCGGGGATATATACAGCATAATCGCTGAGATGATGCTAAGATCGCTCAGACAGCCACAGGAATACCCGTCCAAAATACCTCAATTACACCCGGACAATCGCTGAAAGAAACACCTCAAAAGAACCGAAAAGAAAACACCAAACGCAATGGCAGCACACCAAGCACCGAACCCCTTGTCTAAGCCTCCGTCTTGAAGGCCACCAGCCGCCTCTTGATCTCGTCCTCCGAGTCCTTGGTGTCAATGTCCCGGAGCATACCACAGGCGACATCATAAATGAGACCGTGAACCTGGAGACCCCGCTCTTGCATCGCCTCGAGCACTACACCCTTGGACTTCAAAAGCTTGACACCCTCTCGGACGTTTAACTCTGCCATCTTGACGGTCGCATCCTCCGGCGACAATGTTTGCAAGAGCGGAAGGTTCTGCTCCCGGATTTGGCGCAGAGGCAACAGCCAGGGATCTAAGATACCGAGTTGCTTGTTACCAAGGGCAGCTGCAATACCACCACACTTAGTGTGACCGGAGAGCACGATGTGGTTGACCCGAAGATGACGGACGGCATATTCGATGACAGCGCCCGAGCTGAGATCGCCGGCATGCAAGATATTGGCGATATTCCGATGGACGAAGACATCGCCAGGCTTTAGGCCTAGAACGACTGTTTCGGGGCATCGAGAATCGGAGCAGCCGATCCAAAGAATTTCGGGGGACTGGCCATTGGCAAGCGAGGGGAACAGGTCGGGATATTCTTGAGCAGTCCTAGCGGCCCACTCTTTGTTTGCCTGCAGCGCGGTGGTGAATCGGTCTGGGGAATAATTAGTCTCCTCCTGCAACATATTGTGGTTGTCGCATGATAATGATGCAGAGGTTGACAGAGAAAGACGTTGAGATGGGCCGATAACAGGGTTGGTGCGGGCTCGGGCTAAGGGAAGATGGACGCTTCCACTGCTGCCTTGAATATCCCTCATCACCGCTAGGGGACGAAACAATGATTGAGACCGGGGTACCAGTCTTGCGAGATTCATCATGATGGCAGTTATGTTACAGGTATGTTGTCGCTGGGTGGAAAAACAAGGCGTCTAAATGGGGTACCGCAACGAATGACTCAACCAATCTCAACGGGACGGGGAAGGGCTGGGGCAAAAAAAAAAAAATAAATAAAGAATAAAAAAACGGAAAAGCGCAGAGAGACCAGCAGGCAGATCCCAGTCACCGCCAGTTCTCAACCTTTCGTTGCCAACGATGCACTCAAGTCAAGATTTATCGATAAAATGAGACAATGAAGATAGCCCGCTACTGAAAGGATACAAAACATGAAGGGAAGGCAAGGGAAAAATGGCAGAAAAAGAGGACCCATCGTTCAGCGACGATATCCGAGAATGCCAAGAAGGAAAACGAAAAGGGAAATGGTCGGTGACGTACCTTGCATGGTGGGTTAAGGCGACGGTATTCGAACGCGATTTCAAAGCTGGGTGATCACAGATGGTGAAGCAGAAGATGTTAAAGAACAGAGTTGTTCAAGACGAAGGATCTTGTTGGGGAAGAAGAATGCTCTTCTGTCTTGGCAGGTGGTGGGCACGCAAACGCATGCTTTATAACGCCCGGTGAGCGGCACCGATCGGGAAATACGGCAAGCCTCCAGCTGTGGGCAGATCCAATCCCACCCCTTTCACCTCTATCTCACTCTCAACGTTGCGTGATTGCCCAAGTGGTTTATCTGGCTCATCCTGTATTTAGACATATTCCGCGGACTCTTGGGGGAGTAAATCTCTCAAGTGCCTGTGTCCCCTGAGGCATTTTCCCACGTGGATCATCGTATGTGGGGTGTGACTTGGGTCCTGGACACATCCGGTAATACAAGGGAGCCAACTGGATTGAGTTGATTATTGAATGTAATCGATGTCATATTCCCCCCCCCACCCCCTATTTGTCTCTTTTCTATATATACACTGTGCTTTCTACAAATCGCGCATCCGTAGTTTTTATCGCCCGAGAATGAGAAATTAAAGTGAGGTGAAACGAAACATGCATCGTTGAAACAGGAAAGGCGTGACGTTTCACCCGGTTTATGAGCTACCTCCACGGCCACCAACATTAGCCAACGCCTGCTTCTGGTCGTCGCTAAGCTGGACCACGGGTAACGGCCGAGCGGTCGAGGAGGCAGGTGGTGATGGTAAGAACCCAACCGCGATGAGGTAGGACGCGTACAAGCCGACCAACTCCTCCGTTACGCCGGCCCCAGCGGAAGCATCCACGCCGGACCAGGCGGCATCTGCGTGAAGGGACGCAGCGGCATGAACGTCGTCTAGTTCGGGGGCCTTTGTGTTGGATGGGAGATCAGCGGTCACAAAGTGATAGAGAGGCATACTAAAGCCAGCCATTAGCATTTGATCTCAAACCCTTGCTGCGCAATTGACATGAAACTTACAGTGCATGCTGGGACTCTGGGTCGTCGTGCTGTCCGTCGTTGACATATTGCTCAAGCGACTGTGCCCACGGGACGTAATCAACCTGGGGCACGTTGTAACCGTACAGCTGCAGTGCACCCAGGAATTGGTTGAATCGAAGACGTGGGTGTCCGGTCACCTGCGCGACACCAATGGGGGTGCATGGAGGCTGGAAGGCACCGGCAATGACAACACGGGCAACGTGATCGACGGGGACCATATTGACCGTGTTGTTGATGTTAGGGCGGGCAGAAAGCTGAATACATCCCTTGATCATACGGATAAGGAAGTCATCGGTGTTCGTAGCTGGTGGGATGCGTGGTCAGCATAAAGAGATTGCTTTTAAAAAAAAAAAAAATTTGATGGTGCAAAGGACCTGGATACTTACTTCCGCTCTGAGAGTCACCGAGCACGTATCCAGGACGGATAATGGTTCCCTTTAATCCTCTCCTACCCGCCTCTCGGACCAGATATTCGCCTGCCCATTTGCTCTGGCCGTAACCGGTTCCAAGGCCTACGCTGCTACCCTCCAGATCATCCTCCTCGCTGATACCGGCTCCTCCGGCCGCAACAATACGTTCCGACTCTTCCACATAATGATCGCTGTCAAGCACACTGGTAGAGCTGACAAAGGAGAACTGCTTGGGTTTTCCTGTGGCACAAAGCTTCAGGGCGTCGATAGTGCCCATAACGTTGGCAGGCTTGAGAGTAGAATACGGGTACACCCAATGGACAAGGGCTCCATTGTGGATCACCGCATCAACGCGGTTCGTCAAATCATCCCACAGCGCCTGAGAGAGACCGAGTTGAGGATCTCCCAGATTACCACTCACACACTGAAGTCGGCTGGTCCACGCCTCATCCCAGAAGCCGTATGCCCGACAGGTGGACCGGATGCGCTCTAGGGCTTGCTCCTCGGTCTTTCCTCGAACCAAAGCCACAACCCTTGCCGCGGGAGACTTACGGGTGAGGAGGTCACGAAGAATATGCGCACCTAGGAATCCAGTACCGCCCGTAAGGAAGATAGTTGGTTCTCCAGAGAGAATAGGCTCGGTCCTCTCGGGGAATGTCTTGGGCAGAGCGTCTACCAGCTTCCGGGCGTCCTTGGAGTACTCATCATCAGGTGCACTAGAGCCATCTGGAGATTCGGCGGCTGTCTTATTGTCGCTAGCAGCGAATGATTCAAAATTCAACAAGCGATCGATCTCGGCAGCAAACCCTCTAAGGGAAGGGCTGCGGAAGATTGCGTTCATACTAATATCGACGCCTCGCCACTTGCGCCGAAGGTCGAAGAACATCTGTTGTGCCAGAATACTATGTCCTCCAAGGTCAAAGAATGAATCTTCAGGGCCAATCATGGAAGATGTGACATTTGGAATGCGCTGTGCCCAAATCTGAGCCAAGGCTTGCTCTGTCTCGGAAAGCGCCTCCAGGACAGACGCCTTGCGCTGAGGTGCAGCGGCACTGAGCTCTGCAGTATCTGGGAATGGCAATGCAGGCTTATCGATCTTTCCATTGGGGTTAAGAGGCATCCGTTTGAGTGGGATGAACACCGTTGGCACAGCGTATGTCGGGAGCTTGCTACGCAGAAGCTCTCGAGCATCATCGCGAAGGGCCCTGAATCGTACTAGCATACCAACCATTCCTTCGGCGGAAGTGTCGTCTCCAAGGCCCTTTTCTTGCAACCACGAAGCCCACTTGCTCATATCTGGCACGAAGTAACTAACCAGAGTTGGCTCCTCGAACTTGTCTCGCCTCACCAAAGTAACATTCTCTCTCACCAAGGGGTGGCGTGACAGATGTGTGTCGATCTCACCAAGCTCGATACGGAAACCACGAATCTTCACTTGGTCATCTGCACGGCCAGAGCATTCAACGTCACCGGAAGGGGTGTATCTACCAAGGTCTCCACTGCGATATAGGCGATCTCTTGGTCCAACATAGAATTGCCTCCAGGGTTCATTGGCACCTTGCGATTCGGCTTGATCCTTCTCGACCCAAGATTGAGGGTCAACAAACCAGTTCTTGAGGAACTTCTTCTCGTTCAATTCCGGGGAGCCCAGGTAACCTTCTGCCAAACCAGCAGCGCGAACATAGATCTCGCCCACTTCTCCAATGGCGCAAATACGGCTTGGGTCAAACCGGTTGACAACCAGCATCTGCACGTCGACCATTCCCCGGCCGGCTGGAATCACATCCTTCATCGTATCCAGGAACCCTTCGTTGCTGGAGTAGCTAGGGATTTCATAGTAACTGACCGCACGCTGGGTTTCGGTTGTACCATACATGTTCACAATGTTGACATTGGGGGCTAGTCCTTGCAGAGACCGGCAATCTCTCTTGATCAAGATATCACCGACAAAGAAAGCATGGTGAAGGGCAGGGAATTGTGCGGAAGCACCACCGACCAGAATCTGACCCATGGCGGGCGTAAGATGGGTAACGCTAGCACCGTATTCCCGCATCCACTCCGCAAGCCGTTCATTCTGGATGTCTTCGCGTGCCGGGACTAGCAGCTGTGCTCCCAGGAAAAGAGGAGTAAAGATATCTCTTTGAATGGGATCATGGGCAATACCGCTGAGCATCGTAAAACGGTCATTGGGGTTCAGCTTGAAAGTTTCGGACATCCAATCGAAATAGTATGCCAAAGAAAAATGACGTCCTCTCACACCCTTGGGTCTTCCCTCCGATCCAGAGGTGAAGGATAAAGTAGGGATCGAGTCTGGACCAACCACAACACCGACAGGCTTAGATCCCAAAGGCACCTGGTTCGCTAAAACATCTTGACCGTTGATTGATCCTCCAAGGAGCGAACCGTCGTCGCGAAGTGCGAGCGCAGGGACTTCTGTGCGAAGCTCAAGGTTTTCATTGATGAAGGAGCGGACTTTTTCGGAAAGCTCACCAGCATCTTTAGTGGCCTTCTCAATATTAATGAGTGCTCGAGGGCGAGCGACATCAAGGTAGATACATTGTCTCTCTGGGGGATACGCCGGGTCGATGACGGAGAAAGTTGCACCGGCTTTAAGAATACCCATAACAGCAACCACAAGGTCGACACCACGGTAAGCGTACACCATGACGACTTCTCCTCTCTCAACACCTGATTGAACCAAGTGGTGTGCCAGAATATTGGAGGCCTCGTTGATTTGCCTGTATGTAAATTCGCGGTGGGGAGAACGATCGGACTTAGTTTCGACCACACACAGCTTTTCTGGATGGCTCTCGGCGTTCTTAGCAAAGATGTCATGGATGGCACCCCGGAACTTGGACCAGTGCAGGTCAGCTGTCGGGTCGGGTAGAAGTGCCCGCTGATCATCGGTCATGAAGTCCAGGCGGCCAATTGCCTCTTCTGGGTTGCTAGTTGCATTTTCAACGATCTTACCCAGCTGCTTCAATATCGTGGAAATCCTAGCGCTGGAGAAGAGTCTTTGGTTGTAGTATGCACCTAATTCCGCCGTTGACCCACCGGCTGCAGGCGCAACATTTACGACCAGGTCTGTAGTCTCAAATGTGTTGGCCGGGTATTCCTGGGACGCAGCTGGGGCATCGTAAGCTGCAAAGCGGAAAAGAATTGGGGATCGTTCGGATTGGGACTTCTGCTGGATGTAGGATCGTAGACTGCCCAAAGGAACAATGTCGGAGGAACCTTGATGGAATGCCTAGAATCGTAGTTAGCGAAAGTCCATTATAATTTAGAATGATACCAACTTTGGCCATACCTTCTGGACCTTGGCGTATAATTGAAGGAAAGTCTCTGAGGCGTCAATTGGGACTCTCAGGACGAATGGGCGGCCGTCTTCGGCTGAAGTGGTACCGATAGCAATGTCCTCATCGCCGGTAAGACGAGCGACAAGTACGACAAAAGCCGCCAAAAAGACGGTGAAACCAGAGGATGAGCCCGAAAGTTTCTGTACTTTGCCCTCCGTGTCCTCCGAGAGCTTGAAGGTTTCGAATGCCTCAATTGCTCGCTTGGGGAGCTCCTGGTTCTGGTTGTCGGGATAATCCCGAGTCAGAGGACTAACAGTCAGGTTTTGTAGTCTTTGCGCCCATCGCTCAAGGCGATCCTGTAGGGAGGCGGTTTCAACACCCATGATTGCAGTGACAATGGCCTCTGGATGCCAAACTGCTGCCGTGTCCGTTGGAGAAATATGGACGGTATTCTATTGTGACTCAGTCCATTGGGAGGGGCACGAAGAGAAAAAGTGCCGATTTCGCAGCCAGTCAGAGCGAGTCAGAACCGCCAAAGCTTTGGAACCCCACACTCACATCATCATCACTTACCGCCTTCTGAGTGCCCTTGAGACTATGCCGATTTCGGTAGGGCCCAGACCACGGGACCTCACGGGTGCGGTTGAGGCACTCAGGCATGCATTCAAAGCGATGTGGCTGTGCGCATACCAAATGCCGTTGCTTTCGTTCAGTGAGAGGGTCATGGGAGGTGCTCCCGTAGTACTCCTCTGTACTATGCTAACTACTAAGTACTACTAGTACTACTCTACTACGACTACTACCTAGTGCCTAACCACTACTAAACCTTGAGAGAGGTCTCCATATTATTACCCGAAATTCAGGGTACCATCAGAGAATCCTTTTTTTTTCTTTTCTTTTCTTATTTCGTTCTTTGAAACTTATACCCACTGCAACCTACTCAATGCCAACAGCTGTGTGAACTGCCACTTCTTTTCATTCTTTTTCTTTTTTCTTTTTTTTTACCCTCTTGAATTTACTCTACTCTCTCTCTCTCTCTCTCTCTCTCTCTCTCTCTTTTTCTCGTTTCCCCTCCCCAAGTTTGACAGGATCTCTCCCCCTTGTTGTACACTCATTCGCTTGAAATGACTCGAGAATCATTGATTTAACTGATCGTTGTTTGAACCCACCAAATGAGATTATTTTTGATTGCTTCCTATATATCGACTTCTCGACTATCCCTGAGCTGACGGCGGGTGGAGGTTTAACCTGCCGGTCTGTTTCTTCTTCGCGATACCCAACAAACCGAAACCTTTCGCCCAATCTCAAAACGTATATCTTGTCAAGATGATCCCTCACCGGAGCACTGCGCTTCTCACAATCATTATTTTTGTCGCCCTTCTTTTGGTAATATTCTCAGCATCGCCGCGTTCGGACCTTGCATCAGAAGAGGCCACCGGCCCAGCCAGATACATACCTCAACCCAAACTGCCGTCGCTGAGCGACCTGCATCTACCTTCATTCTACCCACCGGTTCATACGCCGCCTGAGCCACAACCAAACAGTACCAGCGGCGAGTCGAAGTGGTTTAGCAATTGGGCGTGGATCAACCCTTTCTCATCTTCCATAACCCTCGACGAGAACCGCTCCGTACTGCCTCCTTTACGCCACCGACCATTTATATACACATACTACGAACCGACCAAGGGAGATAACGAAAAGGAAACGGAACATGCCGATGCTCAACTGCTTCTAGCGTGGCGCAGAGCTTGGTTCGCGCAAGGGTTCCGGCCCGTTATTCTGGGTCGCGCCGAGGCTATGAATAATGAACTCTATGCGCTGGTGCAACCCATGAAACTTACCGCTAAACTTGAGAGTGAGCTGTTCCGCTGGCTCGCGTGGGGTCATATGGGAGACGGTTTACTTGCAGACTGGCACTGCTTTCCCATGGCGCGATACGATGATGACCTTCTGTCTTCTTTGCGACGCGGTACTGATCCCGCCGTGATCACCCGGTTTGACCGCATCGACAGCGCGTTGTTTGCGGGAGAGAAGACACGGATCAATAACGCGATCAAGGAGGCGACTAAGAAAGTCTCTGAGACTTCGAACTCTATGTTGGATCTGATTCCCCCAGAGTTCTTCAGAAACGAATCCCCATCAAATTCGCTAGCTTTCTATGACACTACTACGATACATTCCCACTACCCGACGCTTGCAGAGAAGTCTTCATCAATAGAGGGCCGACTTGCGTTGGCAGAGCTCATCAATGCGCATTTACATAATACATTCCAGAACGCATTCCCAGCCGGCATCGCTGTCCTGAAGCCCTTTACTGAACATACGACTGCTCTAGTCGAGCCAGCCTTGCGGCTTGCCAAAGCCCTTGTTCAATGCCCTAAATCCCCTGTGCCATCATCTTGTCCTCCAAACCAGCCGAAGTGTCATTCCTGCGACGCAGGAAAGCCAATGCAGGTTAGCCAGCCGGCTACCTACCGAAATACAACTCGAGTATTCACTATAGGGACTCTCCCCCACCCCTACACTCTGATTAGTTTGCAGCAGGACTCAGCGGAAGTTACCACGCGGCATATCCGTCGCGAGACGGAGCGTGACCCGTGGCTGACCGAAGTCACTAAGGAGCAGTTGGGCGTTGATATTGGCGGGTCATCACGCGCAGTGGTCTTCAAAAAGGCCGTCGCCGATGACGCCGTGATCGGTGCTTCCTTGTGGATGACCGTTGAGTCCTTACCTCCTGGGGCCGGCCAGTCCCTCCCACCCGACCTTTTGGACGAATTTGAATGGCAACTTGGATTCCAGATCCCTCGGGAGGGTAATGATGCGAACTCCAAGAACGAAGATGATGCCAAGGAGTCTGTGCAGAATGCCAACCCTAGCCAACAAGGTGTCGCAAAGGAGTATGATATCTTAGAACAGGCCCGGGAGGTCTTGAAGAGCAAGGAGACCAATCGGATTGGCATCAAGGATGTGGCAGAAGCCTGGAACTTGGCAGACACGGAAGTATGGCGATTTGTGAGAGCCTACCGGTTCGTATTCCTCGCCTAAAAATCATACCCTCCTCCTCACCCCCTCCCTTCCCCGCAGGAACGTCGCTGAGATCCGAGCTAATCACATACATGATTTTCAGGGCCCGAAGTGTTGTGGAGCGTAAGAAGTGGCAGGAGGACGAGAAAGACTTTGTCGGTGCTAGATTAAAGGATTGACTTCCTGGTGCACGGTATCCTAACTGATTCGATGCGATGTACCATTTCCTTCCCCCCTCCTCTTCCCCCTCTTCCCCCTCCCTGCGAATTGATGTAAGTCTATTGGTTTTGTTTGTACACCACCGGTTGGAGCACCTGGAGCGGGCGTTGGTCTGTAATTCTCATATGTGGCGAAAAAGACAATACCTAACAAGTAACTTACATGGAAGTTTGAACTAGGCCCTGGGAGTAGATCAGATCACCAATGATGGAGAGGAGATTAGAGATCACATGAGGGCGGTATTGCCGATGATTTCCGCTCGGGCAGGGTCCAGCGTCGGATGGTGGCGATCCCCGCCCACCAGGGGGACTTGATAACGGCTGTGGGGTCTCGCCCCCTCCCCAGATAAGAAGGTCAAACCCATCATTATATCATACCCCTGGGTCGATAGTTATAGTTACTCCTTAAACAAAAGGAAATCCCAACTACCTGATGCCTCTGGGATTCTCTCTCCATTAATACAATCAATCTTTTCCCCCCTTCATTGGACCCTCTTACAGAGTCAGCTCTAGACCCATCTGTGGCTTGGCATTCAGATCAGCTAGCTATCCCCGCACCAGTGTGACCAAGGTGTGGTTTACGACAATTCACCATGGCACCCGGCATCTTGATGTCGCCGGGGCCTGAAGTGGCTCCTCTCAAGATTGGCTCGCTGGCCCAGCTAACGGAGGAATGGGATGATACCATCCGCTTCTACTTGAACGGCACGAAAGTGACCCTCGACTCGGTGGACCCAGAACTCACCCTTCTGGAATACTTAAGGGGAATCGGTTTGACAGGAACCAAGCTAGGCTGTGCGGAGGGAGGCTGTGGTGCGTGCACTGTGGTAAGTGGCGTCCTGGACTTACCAGCGAGCTATCATAGATACTGATGTTGGTAGGTGGTGTCCCACGTGAACCCCACGACCAAGAAGCTCTATCACGCATCGGTAAATGCTTGTCTTGCCCCGGTCATCAGCGTGGATGGAAAACATGTTGTTACTGTGGAAGGCATTGGCGATGTGAAGAACCCCCACGTGGTCCAACAACGGATCGCCATCGGCAACGGAAGCCAGTGTGGTTTCTGTACACCAGGTATAGTGATGGTAAGATCGTTCTGCCTCCCCTTAGGTAATTTATGGTGTCTAATTCTACATGCTTGTAGAGTCTCTACGCCCTTATACGCAATAATCCTGAACCATCCGAACATGACGTGGAAGAGGCCTTTGACGGAAATCTCTGCCGTTGCACTGGGTACAGGCCTATATTGGACGCTGCCCAGAGCTTTAAGGCTAGTAGTGGCTGCGGAAAATCTAGTGCCAATGGTGGAACTGGCTGTTGCATGGAAAAGCAGAATGGCTCCGGAGGGTGTTGCAAGGGTTCATCCGAGACGGCGACCGCCAACGGCAATTCTTTGAAGCTTACGGCACCTGAGTTCATCGGACATAGGCCTGACACAGAACTGATTTTCCCGCCAACTCTTCACAAGCATGAGTTTCGGCCCTTGGCTTTTGGTAATAAGAGAAAGAGGTGGTACAGACCGGTTACGTTGCAGCAGCTCCTGGAGATCAAGCATGTACACCCAGACGCTAAAATTATCGGTGGCAGCACCGAGACCCAGATTGAAATAAAGTTCAAGGCCATGCGATATAGTGCTTCGGTCTACGTTGGCGATATTGCCGAACTTCGCCAGTTCTCGTTCCAAGACGACCACTTAGAGATTGGGGCTAATGTCTCCTTGACTGACTTGGAGTCAATCTGTGATAAAGCCCTCGAGCGATATGGACCCGTGCGAGGCCAGCCATTTACTGCTATCAAAAAGCAGCTTCATTATTTTGCTGGGAGGCAAATTAGAAATGTGGCGTCCCCGGCTGGTAATTTGGCTACTGCCTCGCCGATCTCAGATTTAAATCCAGTCTTCGTGGCAACAAACACCGTACTGGTTGCTAAGTCACTAGAAGGGGATATCGAAATCCCAATGACCGAATTCTTCAAAGGTTACAGGACAACCGCACTTCCCCCGAATGCTATAATCGGGAGTCTGCGTATCCCTACGGCATCAGAGAATGGGGAGTATATACGAGCTTACAAGCAGTCCAAACGAAAGGATGATGATATCGCTATTGTCAATGCCGCCTTGCGGGTTTCACTTTCGCCATCACATGATGTGACGAGTGCAAGCCTCGTCTTTGGCGGTATGGCCCCAATGACCGTGTCGGCACGAAGGGCGGAAGCTTTCTTGGTAGGCAAGAAATTCACACTTCCTGCGACCCTTGAGGGCACCATGAGTGCCTTGGAACAAGACTTTGATCTACAGTACGGAGTGCCCGGTGGTATGGCTAGCTATCGTCGGTCTCTTGCTTTGGGATTTTTCTACCGATTCTATCATGACATCTTGTCGGGGATCGAGTTGACGAGTACGGACGTCGACCACGACGTGATTGCTGAGATTGAAAGAGCTATCTCTTCGGGGGAGAAGGACCATGAGGCTTCAGCGGCATATCAACAGCGGGTATTAGGGAAAGCTGGTCCTCATTTCTCGGCCTTGAAACAGGCCACTGGAGAAGCGCAGTACACGGATGATGTACCTGTCTTACAGAACGAGCTGTTTGGCTGCATGGTTCTTTCGACGAAACCACATGCCAAGATCCTCAGCGTCGATCCTTCTGCTGCTCTTGATATCCCTGGTGTCCATGACTATGTGGATCACAGAGATCTCCCCAGCCCAGAGGCTAATTTTTGGGGCGCTCCTGTGGCTGACGAGCCGTTCTTTGCTGTGGATAAAGTTACAACTGCTGGGCAGCCCATTGGTATGATGCTCGCAAAGTCGGCCAAAATTGCCGAAGAGGCTGCGAGAGCTGTAAAGATCGAGTATGAAGAGCTGCCGGCTATACTTACCATCGAAGAGGCTATTGAAGCTAGTTCGTTCTTCGCACACGACCACTACATTAAAAATGGTGACACAGAAGCGGCTTTCAAGAATGCTGACCATGTCTTCAATGGTGTGACGAGAATGGGAGGCCAGGAGCATTTCTATCTGGAAACCCAAGCGTGCGTTGTGATTCCCAAACTTGAAGACGGGGAAATGGAAGTTTGGAGTGGCACGCAGAATCCTACTGAAACGTGAGTTCGGCTTATCAATATTGAAACCAAAAACTAACCTCGCTACAGTCAAGCATACGTCGCTCAGGTCACGGGGGTGGCAGCCAACAAGATCGTCTCCAAAGTTAAGCGACTGGGCGGTGGGTTTGGTGGTAAAGAGACTCGGTCAATTCAACTCGCTGGCTTATGTGCGACGGCTGCAGCAAAAACGAGGCGGCCCGTTCGATGCATGCTTAACCGTGATGAGGATATTATAACTTCGGGCCAGCGTCACCCGTTTTACTGCCGCTGGAAGGTCGCCGTGACCAAGGAGGGAAAACTCCTTGCTCTCGATGCGGATGTATATGCTAATGGCGGACACACACAAGATCTCTCCGCCGCAGTTGTGGACAGGTCCCTGTCACATATTGATGGGGTGTATAATATCCCCAATGTTTATGTCCGGGGTCACATTTGCAAGACAAACACAGTATCCAATTCTGCGTTCCGTGGTTTCGGTGGACCGCAGGGCATGTTCATTGCGGAAAGCTTCATGTCGGAGATCGCGGATCATCTGGACATCCCAGTTGAAAAGCTTCGGATGGACAATATGTATAAGCACGGCGATAAGACCCACTTTAAACAGGAGCTCATTGACTGGCATGTTCCCTTGATGTACAATCAAGTCTTGGAAGAGAGTTCGTATATGGAACGCCGGAAAGCCGTGGAGGAATACAATAGCAAGCACAAGTGGTCGAAACGTGGTATGGCCATCATTCCAACAAAATTCGGCATCTCCTTTACAGCCTTGTTCCTGAATCAAGCTGGGGCTCTTGTTCACATTTACCATGACGGAAGCATTCTAGTCGCCCACGGCGGTGTTGAAATGGGTCAGGGGCTGCATACCAAGATGACGATGATTGCAGCAGAAGCACTGAGCGTTCCCCAGTCAGATGTGTTTATATCCGAAACAGCTACAAACACTGTCGCAAATACTTCGTCTACAGCTGCATCGGCCAGTTCCGACCTCAACGGTTACGCGATCTTCAATGCCTGTGAGCAACTCAACGAGCGTCTCCGGCCGTATCGAGAAAAGATGCCGAATGCCTCAATGAAAGAACTCGCACACGCAGCATACTTTGATCGAGTCAATCTCTCCGCTCAGGGGTACTACCGTACTCCAGATATCGGCTATGTCTGGAACGAGAACACAGGTCAAATGTTCTTCTACTTTACTCAGGGTGTCACGGCTGCTGAAGTTGAGATCGACACCCTGACTGGTGATTGGACAGCGTTACGTGCTGACATCAAGATGGATGTCGGCCGCACCATCAATCCCGCTATCGACTACGGACAGATAGAGGGAGCCTTCATTCAGGGCCAAGGTCTCTTCACGACAGAGGAGAGCCTCTGGCATCGTGCCTCGGGCCAAGTTGTCACCAAGGGGCCCGGGAACTATAAGATTCCCGGATTTCGAGACATTCCCCAGATTTTCAACGTTAGCCTCCTGAAAGACGTTGAATGGGAAAATCTTCGTACAATCCAACGATCCCGTGGTGTCGGCGAACCACCACTGTTCATGGGAAGTGCTGTGTTCTTTGCTATCCGCGACGCTCTGAAAGCAGCACGGAAGCAGTACAATGTTCACGAAGTTCTCAGTCTGCAAAGCCCGGCCACCCCCGAAAGGATTCGGGTCAGCTGTGCTGATCCCATTATCGAACGGGCGAGAGTCCTACCTAAGGAGGGAGAGAAGAGCTTCTTTGTGGAAATTTGAGCATTCCCATATTACGAATCATGTCAATCGTTTGTTGAGATTCTGCGGCGTCATGGTTTGGTTATGAATTATGAAATTAGATTGAAGATTCCTCTTTCACGAATATATCCCCTGTTATATAGGATGTATGGTATCCTTTTTGTTCTATAGGAAAAAGAACTAGGTAGTCGTACAGCTACACGGCCCAGGTATCATTTTGATGTGTATCTAGTAATCAACAATAAAGAAGAATGGGGAATTATGCTAAGTGTCTGCGCATCTATGTGACCTTCCAACAAAATGCAAAGAGAAAGACACGAGTTCGCAGGTGGATATACCCGTATATCCAACGCCGACTTGTATTCTATTTAACAGATTAGAATATCAAGGAACAAAAAAAGAAAAAGAAATAAAGAAAGACAAAGTAACTGGCACAGCACCACATGTTGATATCAACGTTTCTCGATCCCATACTCAATATAGCTACTTCCACGAAGGTCAGACTTCCCATCAACCATGAGCGGCCTTTGACCAGCATATCCCATCTTCTCATCCGGGAAAGGGCCGAGGACGGGAGGGGTACTCAGAGCGACTTCATATCGAGGAGCAGGTTGTGAAGTGGCATTTGTATTGGGAATAGCAGTCAATGGGACCTCAGTGAAGCCGTTGACATCTGGGTTATTGTTTATGGGGGCGCCGCCACCCTCACCGCGGGTCTTGTCCCGGCCCCAGAAAAGGATCATGGCGCGGATGAGGCCAAAAAGCAAATTGATGAACCATGCGCCCAGGATGCAGGCTGATATGATGGTTTCTACTCGAATGCCCTCTTTGATTTTGTTGAGGACCCGCATGACGACCTCAGTGATTTTGTCGGACGTCGTGTCGCCTGGGTTGGCAAGGAAACTCTCGGATGCACTTGTGCTATTGTTGATACTGCTGTCGGCACCCTTGGAAAGAACATCGTTGGGTACACGTGGGAAGTCAACGTGAGCATGGTCATGGACCCAGGTAAGGCCTTTTTGGACAGTCGCCACCTTGAGACCGATCAAGCAATTGAAGACGTCCTGTAGTGGGCTATACAGGATGGTGCCTCCGAACGTGTCGTTGAGGACTCCTGTTGTCTTGTCGACAAAAGCGTTCAAAGTATTATTCACGGCTGTTGTGCTGGTGTTTACCCAGCCGAGAACGTTATTGTTGATGTCATTGCTCATGCCGTCGATAACCCCGTTAGTGCTGTTCGCCCATTTAGCAGATGTATTTTGGAGAGAAGTGACCACTTTCTCGGCAAACTCGCCGACTTCGCCAGTTAGCTCCGGCACTGTCCTCTCGACAGCTTTTAGTAGCAAATACTGGCAAAGACAAGAAAAGAGCCCGGCAAGGGCGAGGCACAGGATGAATAAAGCGGCAGGTGAAGTTGCGTAAGCAATGGTCCACCGCACCAATATCTGTCGGCGGCTATTGCTGAACCTGCTTGCTGCTTTGATACCTATACCAGCGGTGTGAGGGCGGGACACGATATAGACAACATCCATCGGATCATGCGCATCCTTTCGGACGATCAGAGAGCGCTCTTTCATGGTGCGCCAGCGACGTATCTCCTGCCAGGCTACCGGGAGACAAGCCAGAGTCGCAGCGATGATCAGAACAGCCAGGAAGATTTTGCGAGCAGCGACGATGGTTTCCGCGACCTTCTTGAAGAATGTATTGATCCCGTTGCTTTCATCGCAGAAGGTCAGTTGTTCCTTCGCAGGAACAGGTAACGCTGAGCGGTCGAAGGTGTAATTGCCCAAAGACCCATTGATAAGACTCTTGACTTCCTCAAAGGGGAACTTCAAAACGTTTGTAACAAATTTATCAACTTCATCAAACGTTGGGATGGAGCTATTGATCTTATTGATAGTGTCGTTGATAGATCCTGGGAGGTGGAGGTCCTTCAACTCGTCGACGCTCTTTGAGATGTCAAGCTTCGGCACTTCTCCACCGAATGCGCTTGCAACTTTGTTGATTCCACTCAAAAATTTGTTAAGGCCGGATTCGAATGTTTCGACTGCTTTGCCGATATCTTCACCAACGGTTTGGACGGTTTTGTTCAAGAATTGGGTGGTATCCTCTATCACCCCGAGCGCAGCTTGAGTGCTTCCTCTAACCACCATAGTGAATAAACAGAGATATGTTTGATACATAACTTTGATAAAAAAGATTATCAGCGCTTCAACCCCAGTGATCGTGAGCAGCAGCATAGATATGAGGCCGTTAACCGCCGCCTCAACACCAGAGGCTGTAAGCTCATTCACTCCCCGAGAGAGATAATGGGGCATTGAAGCCATCGAACTTCCCATCGTCTCAACTGCCCTGCAGGCAGACTGGGCTTCGCGCTTCGCTCCGTCCATGTCCGACTGCATTCCAGCTGCCGCTATCAACATACGAACTAGGACAAGGAGTAGTAGGATTGTCCAACGGTTGAGCCACACTTGTGATAAACGAGCTCGTAATCCTAGATATGGTGTAATACCATCGGGGTGCAGCGGTACGGCACGACCAGGACCGCCATTTAGATCGTGCGCACCATACGGTGGGAGTAACGGGAAAATAGATCGTCCAGACCTCGAAAATACCATGTCGACGGATTCAACTGGGGTATAGCGATGGACTCTGAAAGGGACAGATGCCTCCTAGACGGTACAGGCAAAAAGATATGTTTGAACAGTGATGTTGGCAAGCCCAGGTAGTAGATGGGATTCTATTATTCAAGAACAAAAGGTAGTTGTATACCAAAGGGTGAATGCCGGCCAGCAGCAAAACTTTTCCAAATAGACAGGAGACGAATTATTGGAGAGCCATAACACAAAGTTGTAAATACAGCTGATGAAGAAAGAGGGTGAATATAGTGACAAGGGAGAAGAAGTGTTGGTGTCATGCGTAGAATTAGGACAATAGCTCAATATAATGAATAGGGCAGCAAAGGGACCCACCTTTATTACTCTTGAAAGGTCAAGCGATCGTCTAGGACCTTTTTTTTGGGCAAAACAAGTAAAGCGACAAAGTGAATGGACTAGGGTTAAATGCCGTCTTTGGGCGTAAACAGAGCGATGTCCACCGGGGGACATGCGATACGGACCACTCAAAAGCCGTAACCACGACAGTTGAACTCTGCAGGCACCGAGATTAGTAGTAGGTTCTGCAGAAGTTTGTTTCACTTTGTGCATGACTAGCGGGCGGCTCTTCTCAGTGGTTTGTGCAGAGCGCTGGCAAGAACCAATATGAGTCCGTTCGAAGCCGGCGCTTAAAATCCCAGCATTGTCCACCAATCCTTTATCCTCAGTCGACGATTGCCAAACAATGTGAGACCATTTCTTTCTAATAAAAGACTTAGTCACTACATTGTGTGGAGCAATGGGGCAGGCATGGGTGAAGGTTTTATTTGTTGCCTTCAAGGCTTCAATATTTGCGGCGCTTCTTGTTCCATCTCGCGCTGGGCCCCCAAGATTGGGCTGCCCCATTAACCCATGGACTGGGTGAGAATTAGTCGCCCTAACATATTTGAACACTGTGGTCTGGTACCACTGATGAAACCCTAGTGCTGGTAGTTGTTAAAAATAAAAAATGAGTAGCAATGATACATGGTAGTAGTAGTGTTTATTTGTGCGGGACATAAACCTCAGAACGCAATAAATATAGATTTGGGCCACACGTGATGGGAAGCACCTGATGATTCACGGTAAATACGAAGAACTTGAAGTATAAGAAATATCCTGGTTCTTGCGAATCGAAAATATAGACTAAATAAAGCATTGTCCAAAAGATTCTCCCGTAAGATAACTATGCCACAGCCACAGAGTAGTAGTCTATCCAACTGAGGTGTAATCGTGTATGATTGCTCCATAGTTAGCCTATACAGGCCATTCTGGAGGCTGTTGATCGATACAGTCCCCTATGGACACAGTTTAGGGTTCAGCAACACAAGTACAAGCATGGCACCGTCGATAGCAAGCACGTATTGAGAACACCCTTCTCAAAGAGATGTGATGGACAATGATAAAATTCTGTGGTTGTATGTAACAGGGCCATTGAGTTACTTCTAGGATAAAACAAAACAAGAAAAAAAAAATAAAAAAATAAAAATAAATAAATAGCAACAACCCTGAAAAGACCTCGAATTATTTCTCTGTCAAAGGGTCTATCTATCGCTTACAGCCCCTTGGAAGTCTACTATTCTGGTGTCCCCTGTTGTTCAAACTCCCCCATATTTGACGAGGTGTACGGGACTTGTCGATATGGAAATGTCCCTAGTATCTCTATGTTGGGTTGCTTCTTCAGGCAGGAAACCGGATAGTGCAGACCCAGAACGATCTCTAGCAGCGAAGTCACTGTCAGGGTACACTAGCTTAACGGAAGATGCAATTACTTCACGTGTAGTGGAGGAAAACACAGACCTGAGACTTAGCGATGGATACGTGTTGGTCTGACTTCACTGTCACTCCTTTTGGCCGGAACGTGACAGCCAACACAAGTCAGGCACACATTGATATGAGTCCTTCTCTTGCTGAAGACGAGATGGTTCTTTGTTCCGGTTCGTTTCTTTCCACTAGCTATACTTTTCTTATCTTTGTTCTGACTTCCTCTGGCTCTGAGTGCAGATGGGCTAACCAGAAGTCTACAAAATAGAAAAAGATCATCAAGAGACCTTTAAGAAAAAGAAAATACGTGCAGAAGCGATCGCTTTCATCCGTGTTCAGACACTGGTCCGTCTGGCCGGCTGGGAAACAATGTCTGAGGAACTTTTGTTAAGCCAAACGAGAGAGCAATATCAATATGGCCCAAACGAGAGAATTAACTTGTCTATTCCTTCCCAGGTCCCTACCGAGCCAAGCATTCCATCTACTGCCTCGATGGATCCCATCCCGCAATCTAAGAAAAAGAAGAAAAAGAAGAGCAAGACGAAGTCGAAGAAACGAGTGCTTCTTGATATTGGAAACACACTCCCTCTAAGCAATCAGGCGTTGAACCCGTCCAGTCCAAGCGTGCAGTCATTAGGTGAGGAGGTACTTCCTAGTGATGGCCCGTCTCGTTCAACTCGAAGACAGGTTTTGCTGGAGCCCAACCCACACCCATGCCTACACGAAGCTGATCCTAAGCCGGGAAAGGACCTCATAGTATCCCATGCGACTCAATCTGAACACAAAGCTACGACTGAATGTCACAAGGGCGATTCCACAGAGCGTGTATTGAGTTTTGGTCCTCGTGAGCAGACTTACCGGGACGCACTCCTGGGTACAAACATAATGGATCACAGAGGTAAAAGGCGAGTCTCATGTACAAATTCGGCCGCAAAGGATGACATAACGGAGTACAACGCTGCACTCCATGCGCATCCTGTATCGCTCACAGTCGAAGATTGGCCAAGTATCACCGGAATTACGCCAGATGAGAAAAAAAAACGTGATACAAGCCCCAAAACTGCGTCTTCGATCGATTTAGGACAAGAGGAGGAGGAGGAGGAGGAGGAGGTATCAGGTACCAGATCTCCCTCTTGTACTCAGCCATCGCGCCTTGGCCTCTCTATACGCAAAAATAAGGCTTCAATGGAAAAGCTGCCTCCTATACAGGAAGCTACAGGCGATGCTGTTCAGGGTTATCGAAATATGACATCACCTCCTTCTTCTCATGCTAAGGGAGGTAGCGTATCTGGCGAGATCCACAGCCACCTTGCATATACACCAAAATCATCAAAGTCTACTTCCACAGGTTGGACCAGCGCCGAACCTCAGGGCACACCACAGACTGAATCCTCTGAGACCGAGGTCTCAGAAATTAAGAACCTCCACCAGACGATCTCCACCAAGGCTAAAGCTGTTGTGATCTCCCAAACGAAGGACAGCTATGCACACCCCTCATCATATTTGAGCCTTGCAAGATTAGGTGGATCCCCCCCAACCGCACAACAGTACATATCGACCCAGAAGCCAGAAGAATTTTTCTGGCAGCTCGATACTCACGGATTTCCCTGTGCGAAATCAGGATGTGAGAAGAGTTGTAACCTTTGGGATAGTACAACTGTCATCTGTCCCCGATGCGGACCGTTTTCAGAAATTCGTTATTGTTGCAGAGCACACCTATTGGAAGACGTTGGGTATCATTGGCTCTACTGTGGACAGATGACCTTTGAACACCCTTGTCGAGAGAATTCGATCCCCCCGGAAACGAGAGATGGCCCACCCTTAGTTCCTTGCATTCACCAATATGACACGCCTGAACGTCATCGTCAGGCCGTGTATTTCAATACCAGGGCCTGCGAGGGGGACTATTTTATCTTCTCAGACTGGGCCGATATAGTGAAAGCTGGCTTCCCAGAGAACAACGTTAGGGTGTGGTGTTCAAGTCGAGTCATATATACCATCAAGTTTGAAGATGCAGATGAGAAAGACCGGTTTCGCCGTGTTCTAGCAGCATGCCTTTTCAGTACGCCGACCTCCTGACCATCATTTACACTTTACTAATCATATATTTCCTTGCAGTGACCATCGAAGTTACCGAACTTGTGGATTATCTATTCCGGTTAATTCGAGACAAGCTCCGGTCACAGACTGCCCCCATAGAACTTGAAGCCACGCTCAAGTATCAATTCCAACAAGAATTCTGTGTGACCATACAGCCGCATATCACCGGAGAGAGACACGCCTGTGTGACAGATTGGGATGGAAGGAGCCGCCGCAATTGCCGGGATGCTGTCTGCCGAGCTGAATACCGCCGTTTGCTTGGATCACCTGGGGGAAAGTGTCATTGTAAGCTCATCGATCACTTGGAAGGCAGCTACTGGATTCTTCGGGCGGCGAGGACCACCCATCCTGAGGTGACCGACGTAAAGGCGCGTATGCGGGGAGAGGGTTTCAGCGACGTCGCAGATGAAGATAGAAGAGAGTTCCGTCGGGGCGTAGGATGGGATGGTGCCGGGACTGGTGATATGGAAATTGAGGGAATTAGTGATGATTGATCACTAGTTCTTCATCCAGCGAAAGGGCTTTAGCCATACCACCTCAGTCTAGAGTCGGGAACCCTAGATGTAGGTGTAATGCGCTCACTATGACCAATTCGATCCCCTGTTCCTTTCTTGCTTTTGGTGTTCCCTTCCATGCTTCTAGGATTGACTTCCTTTTATTAACCATACGTGAAAAGTTTCAATAAACAGCTAGTATGCTGGAAGTCGAGGAAGTGGGCCTATAGGAGAGTATTCTGGGGGGGGAGAAGATTTGTGGCTGCACCACCACCACTACCACCAAAAAAAAAAAAAAAAAAAAGGCAGAGAAATTGATGTAACCACTCCAAGTATGGCTCTCTATTGAATTTCGCAAAGTAATCTAATACCATAAATTTAGTAGGGGTAGCTCATGCCATTATGGTTCTCTGCTCTATACCACAAAAATAAAGTTTCTGCACTAGACGTGAGTTCACTGTACAATATACTTCTTCAAACCACGCAGTCTCTCCTTGGCGGTCTCCAAGACATCATCGTTCTTGCATACGGCAAACCGGAGATAATCCTCCGCGATATGGGCATTATTGTCAGTGTAGAATTCAGTTGGAGGAATGGCGGCAACGCCAACCTCGTGAATGAGGAACCAGCAGAGCTTGAAGTCGCGGGGGCGACTTGCAACATGAGGAGGGAATGGGTAATCTTCCGGCAACTTCACAGACGACATGTTTACGAGAACAAAGTAGCCACCCTCAGGTTCAGAGTACTAGTGACATTTGTTAGGAGTTAGGTCATCCAAAGCAGTTTGTTTGCATCTCGCTAAAACAACATACCGGAATGTTAAGCTCATCAAATACCTCACAGAAGCGCTCCATCTTCTTTTTCATTTCATTGCGGCTCTCATCCCAGAAGCCAACCTTGTCGGCTTGTTCAAAAGCAACAGCCGCAGCTTCCTGAAGGGGGGACACGCTACTGTAGCAGATTCGGGTGTGTGCACCAGCCACGTACTTGATCAGATGTTCAGGGCCAATAAGGTAACCAACTCGCCAGCCAGTAGCGTAGAAGGCCTTCCCAGCCGAGCCCACGGTGAGAGTGCGCTCGTAGAGCTCTGGAGACAGTGTAGCGATCCTGGTAAAGGGAACATAGTAGAGACGGTCGTAGACCTCATCCGAAAGAATGATGAGATTGTGCTTGATACAGAGCTCGCCAATTTTCTCTAGCTCGTCACGAGAGAAGACCTTTCCTACAGGGTTGTGGCTGTTGTGTTCATTAGTAGTTTTCCAAGGTGTGGTCACTGGGGGGCAGAATTTCTCACGGCGAGTTCAAAACCTACAGAGTCAGATGAGATATACCGAGGGGAATAAAGGAAACAGGCTTACAATCATTTTAGTCTTAGAGTTAATAGTCTTCTCTAGCTCTTCAAAGTCTATCGACCATTCCGAAGCTGGGGAGGTCCTTGTAGCCCCATCCTTGGGAGGGTGAAGGGGGACATATCGAATGGTACCGCCGGGCATTTCGATGTTGCTGATGTACCTTTTCTTGGATGTCAGGCTTATGCTAGTTTATTGTACCGCAGTGTACTTACTGGTCAAAGAAAGGTTCAAAAATTATAACCTCATCGCCAGGCTCAATGAAGCCCATAAAGGCGCTTAGCATTCCTTTGAATTATTAGTCAGACAAACTGCATCACACATCACATCGTAATGAGTTATCATTACCTTCATTTGCACCCGTGGTGATCGTAACCTCGGTATCGGGGTTGAGCTTTCGGCCGAAGGATGGAGAGTACGCATCTGCAATGGCTTGCTTGAGGCGAGGACGACCCTGTGCCGAAATAAGCCGGTGTTTGAGTGCATCAGCGCCCTTCGATCATTTTCGTACCTTAGTTGGGGAGTACTGGTTACATTCAACTCTGTCGAGAGCCTCCTTTGCGGCATCAATCGCAAACTGGGGAGGGTTATAGCCACTAGGTAGAGGGCATATTGTGAGCAAGCCAGATCACTACCCGGGTCCAAGACAAGCCACACGTACAAGAATCCCTGTCCCATGTTCACGATAGGCTGAACGGGGGAAGCCGCAGCGGCTTCATTGACGATTGACCTGAAAGTCAATTAGACCGAGAATACAGCAACGGTTTCGTTCCAGTGAGTATTCCCATACCAAACATCCTGTCTTTGGCCAGCGACCCGTTTCGCTGGACGAAACGGGTCCGCGCAAGACGTGGTAGCGGACATTGCTCTGGCGCGGGGATTGAGAAAGCGGGGTGACGTATGTCTCAAGAACAAGGGTTGTGCTGGAGTCTTGAATCTCGCTATTGCCGTAGAGATGGAAGTTCGGTGACCCGAAAACATAGGTAAAGAGAAGATCGAGGGTGGAAACGGTGCGGGGAGGGGGAGTAATTTAATGGTCCGTCGCAATCGCAGGAATGGTTGACTCCAAATGATAGGGTGCCTCAGGCCTGCGGTTCATGGGGTTATGGCGTAGGGCGCAAATGGCGTGCTTAACCTTCATCCTCAGGCATCCAGGCACGGGTCTCCGATTACTCATTGACACGAAACCCCACCCAATCAATTAATCAGGAAACGCGTGAGGTCACGCGTCTGGCCATTGATTTGATTGACATTTGGATTGAAGGTCAAATTGCTCTGATTCCCCAATAAACCTGACTCTGGTCTCCTTCGACGATCCAAGCACTATGGTGTCTTGTCCGATATGCGGGAACACGGTATCATCTCGGAAAATCAACGACCATATAGATTCCAATTGTCAAAGCTTTATTGATGAGCCGACGTCCAGCGGTGGGGAGCCGACATCCTCTCAGAAAGCACAAGTTCCCAGCTTTTTCCAGCCTACTTCCGCTCGGAAAGCATCTACTCGGTCCGATTCGCACCCTGACTCCTCGCCTTTGCAGACCGCTAGTCGCAAGAGAGCATTGGCACCTGAGGCGGAAGCCATAGTTGATGCTAACAAGAAGACTCGAAACGATGCAGAGCCATATGTGAAGACACCAAAAGTGAGCGCACTGCAGAAGGCAGCACCATTAGCAGAGCGCATGCGGCCTCGGACTCTCGATGATGTCTGCGGTCAAGATCTGGTTGGCCCCCATGGCGTTCTTCGGGGGCTCATTGAACATGACCGGGTCCCAAGCATGATACTGTGGGGTGGTCCTGGAACTGGCAAAACAACAATTGCAAGAGTTATCGCTTCGATGGTTGGGAGTAGATTTGTGGAGATCAACAGCACTAGCACCGGAGTTGCAGAATGCAAGAAGATATTCTCTGACGCCAAGAGCGAGCTTAACCTTACGGGAAGAAAGACAATCATCTTCTGTGACGAAATCCACCGATTCTCAAAATCACAACAAGATGTCTTCTTAGGGCCGGTGGAAAGTGGGCAAGTTACTCTTATTGGTGCTACAACGGAAAATCCCTCCTTTAAAGTCCAGAATGCATTGCTCTCCAGGTGTAGGACTTTCACACTGGCAAAGCTTACGGATGAAGATGTCAAATCTATATTGGACCGAGCGTTGCGGGTAGAGGGGCCAAAGTACTCGCCTTCGGCTCTGGTAGATGATGATTTGGTCAACTACCTCGCAAAGTTTTCTGACGGGGATGCCCGAACCTCTCTTAACCTTCTGGAGCTCGCTATGGATCTATCAAAACGCCCAGGGATCACTAAGGAGGAGTTAAAACGGTCATTGACTAAAACTCTTGTTTATGATCGTGCGGGTGACCAACATTATGATACCATTTCTGCCTTTCACAAGTCCCTTCGGGGCAGCGACCCGGATGCTGCCCTGTATTATCTTGCCCGCATGATTCAGTCGGGAGAAGACCCACTGTACATTGCTCGTCGTCTGATAGTAGTGGCATCGGAAGATATTGGTCTGGCAGACAACAGTATGCTCACGCTGGCTATTTCTACCCATTCGGCCGTTGAGAAAGTTGGGCTCCCAGAGGCGCGGATCAACCTCGCACACGCGACCGTAGCCATGGCGCTATCGAAGAAGAGCACCCGGTCATACCGAGGCCTGAACAATGCATTCGCAGCATTGGCAGAACCAGGCATTGCCGGGCTCCCGATTCCAATTCATCTACGGAATGCCCCCACTCGACTAATGAAGGAATTAGGATATGGGAAAGAATACAAATACAACCCGAATTATTTGGATGGCGAGGTGGCCCAGGAGTACTTACCGGACAGACTTCAAGGCCGGAAATTCCTTGAAGATCTTGACCTTGGTCGTCAGGTTGACCCTGATCTGGATGGTCAACGTTGAAAACGACATCTCTATGGACTACAGCGCCGACATTGTCCCCCAAGCTGACACAATATGTACATGAGTGTGATATCTGAACATGCTCGATTGTGTATGTTGATGCGAGGAAATTGAAATCCACCAAACTCCGGTATGTCAGGTACCGATGTTGGTGGTTATATTACAAGCCCGCTCGAATTCCAGTCCCAAATATCCCAGAGGATGAGCTCTATGTCTTTGGCAGTTATTGGGATGTCTGTGAAATCATTCAGTGGCTGCGTTCATTGACAGGCAGATGAGTGGTTTTGGCGACCCCCGGCCCTAACGAAACCACAACCTCGACCAACACTTGCTGAAGAATATAAGGATATCTTCGGACTACAAGGTGATAGTCTCATTCGGGCATTCCACCATTGCTTTATGAGCGATTCAATATTTCGGAAGACCTTTTTTTTTTTTTTTTTTTTTTTTTTTTTTTTTTTTTTTTTTTTTTCTTTTTTTTTTTTTTTTTTTTTTTTTTTTTTGGTTGGCTGGTCATTTAAGACCCCCAGCCAACGAGTATAGTTCAGGTGGTGCGGATTAATTGAACTTGAGGATCACTAACCTGAGATGTAAAGTAGGGAATGTAAATAGATATACCGACTTATGTTCGTCTGTGAATGAATCGCATCAATAATATAATATGATCCGAGTGAGTGAGTGGATGTAAACTTCCAGGGTAGCTTTGGCTGTGACTGAAAACAAAACATGTACTCCGCGTCACTTTCTGACTTGGTCGCGTCGGCAACAACCTGGCAGGCAGTCAATCCTTCCAACCATCCCCACAACAACCACACGGCCCAGAACAATTCTCCGGCTTCATTCGCGACAACCAAGTGCATTGTCATCCCCTTCCTCTTATTCCTCCTAGAACATCTGATAGAATTGAATCGTGTTCCGGTGCTTTTCACCGGCGATCGCCCACCGCGGGATCTCTCTCAACCTCCAACCACCGACAATAAACCACCACCATCATGGCGTCGCAAGGGTTCGGCTCACGTTCGTTCGCCTCCACCAGACTACCTGACCGGTCTATGAATGCCAATCCGGCCCCTTTTGCCGCGTCCACCTTCTCCCGTCAACGGCTGGGAGCTCCAGGATCAGGCGATCAAGGACCCGACGCTGCGAGATCCTCACAACCGGCGCCTCAGCAACCAGTGCACTCACAAACCCATGCCCCATCACAGGACTCGAATCCCCTGAGTAGATTAACAGAGGAACAGCGGGAAGAGATCAATGAAGCTGTATGATTCCCCTTCATGGCACACTCCTACAAAGGCAAAAAAAGGGGGGGGGGAGAAGAAGAAGAAGAACGGGGAAAGCCAGCACAAAAATTAATAAGATAAAATAAGAGAAAAAAAAGTAAAGCTAACATAATTACTTCTTTTTTCTTCTCGACCCAACAGTTCACCCTCTTTGACCTCGACCGCGACCAACATCTAGACTACCATGAACTCCGCGTCGCCTTCCGCGCCCTAGGCTTTACTCTCCCCAAGCAAGAACTCATCTCCCTTCTCACCACCTACGGCGTCCCCCGGCCCCAAGTCCAGCAGCAATCGTCAGCCCAGCAGCAACAACAACAAGCCAGAGCCGCTCCCGCCACGAATCCTCAGCACCCGTCTAATCTGCTTATGCCCCTCTCCGCCTTCCAGGCCGTGACGGCGCTGAAGATCCTGGAGCGCGACCCCCGGGATGAGATTCTCCGAGCGTTCGAGCTCTTCGACGAGGGCGGCAAGGGCTACATCGATTTGGAGGATCTGAGACGGGTTGCGCGGGAATTGGGCGAGACAGGCCTCGAGGAGGAGGAGCTCAGAGCTATGATCGAGGAGTTTGACCTGGAGGGCGTGGGTGGTGTCACTAGGGAGGCATTTGTGAGTATATGTTGGCAGTGATTACGTTTCTTTTCTGTTTCTTTTTTTTTGTTTACGGTGCATTCTGCCTTTTTTTTTTTTGACTGTGCGGTTGCGAGATTTGTCTTTTCTTTTCTTTTTCTTTTTGCTTGTTGGACTTGGCTTAAGTGGCTCAATCCTGGGGATTGATTGATTGATTAAAACCTACTTATATTATGTTATGTTTGGGCAATAACTTATTATGCCCTGGCAATGGACTGTATTGCCGGAACTGATTTACATGCGTTGGTCCTGCATGGTCTGTTTTCCTTGTCGTTTCTTTTCTGTTCTTAACAGCATTTCGAATTTGTTGGACGTTTCCCTTGGGCATTGGACGGGCGCCTATCGGTTGTGTGGATTCCCCCCTTTGGATGAAATATATACGATTCTTCTCTAGAGTTTTGATTTACTGGGTATTGATGTCAGACATTGTAATGAGAGATCGGCTCTATTATAGACTTGGGTCTGGGGATATGCAGTGGCTCAGTCTTCTAATAGCTGTAGCTCATCAGTGTGACAGCAGTCAATCAATATTCATCGCACTTCGAACACCAAAGGAGTGCGGGTCTCGATTATGCAAGGGCCCTAGTTAGAAGCCAGTCCCGGTAGCAAACATGGACAGGAAAGAACACCAAAGCCCCAAGACGACTGAATCCTGAGAGAGAAGTAAGAATGGGGGGGGG
>ML736335.1:31401-65754 GCA_009193595.1 Aspergillus bertholletiae | reverse complement strand
GGCAGTGGTCTAGACCACTGCCTAGACGCATGTGTCTGTCATAGCCAAATGGCTCTCTATGGACGTTAAACTTGATTAAATAAATAAATGAAAAAGGGAAGGGGGATAAAACGGGATCTTGCATCTTCGTTTATCAAGAGAATCAATAGAATGGTAGTGTCTCCGACCACTCTTCCACATCATGTACGATGCCATGAAATATGCCTAGTATTAGTAGGAATATGTAGGAATCTGAGAGCAAAATACATGTAAACGTAATGTATTTCGACCTGCCCTATGACTCTGTGAGGATCTAACCACATGTATGGTCTAAGTTTTCCTGTGTGTTAAAAAATTTTTTGATCTAGATACGTGTGTGTGTGTGTGTGTGAGAGAGAGAGAGAGAGAGAGAAGTCTAGACATTCTAGTTGAAGTGCTAGAGCAGAATGCAGTATGAGTGCAAGACACTGATGGGGAAAGAAGGAGGTCCGCCCAACTTAATACATTATACTAGGTACTATGAATCAATCATCATAGATTGCCAGGCACTATCAATGAGCCACAAGCATTCCAGGCTAAACTCCCTAACCAAACAAAATATCTCAGATTCAAAAAGCAAGCCATATTCATATAGACCACTTCACCATACAAAGCATCTCACTCAACCACGCTTCAAGCAAAAGCAGCCGCCGCATGTATAATCACCTCCACGACCCTACGAGGCTGACTCAACTGCGGCATATGACCCGCGCTGCACTTCTCAATCCGACTCCCAGCTAACCTAGCAAATTCCTCCTGCAGAGAACCTGGAATACACTGGTCCTCCTCACACACAAGATACACGCTCTCGACATCCCTCCAGCCTGCATACATCGTCGTCCCACGCCACCCATGCGCAGGCTGGGGGGTTAAGCATCCCCAGCCATTTTTCCCTCTCTTTTTCGTCAAGATCGTTGAAAAGCATGCGTTCTGGTTGCACACAGTGTAATGCCCCGTCCTGTATAGAAATAGAAAAATCAGCAATCTAATTACTAACTCGTGATCTATCAGATCCCAAGCCCTCCCCCTCTCCCTCACTCTTCACAACCCAGGAAAAAGACAACAAACTCAAACTCAAACCAGACTAAAGAAAAAGAAAAATAAAAAGAACAAACCTTCTCAACAGCAAACGGCAGCGCCTGATGCACATACCCCTCCTCCACAACAGCCGCCGTCACAAAGACAATGCCCACGACACCCCCACCGAGGCCCTCTGCTTGACGGGCCTTTTTGTCAAGGCCCTGCATAGCATCGGTACCTATGAACCCGCCGGCAGAGTGGACGACCAAGAGGACGTCGTCACCCTGTTGTACTAACTTCTCGAGATGTGTCCGTACTGCTGCGACGTCGTCTTGTAGACTTGGGTTTCCGGGGGAGGTGGTGCCTGTACTTGGGAGGGTGGCGATTTCGGTTTTGAAATTGGAGGCTGTGAGTAGGGTTGAGACGGAGTTGAAGACGGCGGGGCCTTCCCAGAAGCCCGGGATGATGAGAACTGTTGGGTTGGAAGGCATGATAGGGTATTGAATGGGAATTAAGTAAGGAGGATAGTAAGTAGATGACAAGAGTATGTTTGTTAAGGTGAATAGTGGTATTAACAGAGAATGATGATCTGAGATCAAGTTTATAACTATATATATATATATATATATATATGCTACTAAGCCTTTCGATAGGGTTTGTGGTTGCGGGGTTACTGAAAGCTTGTGTCAAATCGTGGGTATGGTAGTACTACTAACTCCTTCGACTAATGCATATGTGTGGGTTCAGCTTCACTTTCCAGGAATCCACTAGACGCTGTAATCGGACAGGGATTCATGGGGCTGACGAGCAGAAATACATTTTAGTATGGACTATCCTTGGTCTTACTGGTGGAGCCTGGTGGCAACTAATAAATCATCACTTGTGGACTTGGGGCTAGTGCGAAATTAGTGCTGAGTAGTACTTGGGACTTGGTATCAACCCCCAACTTCCGATTTGCGACTTCGTATATGCTGATGCTGTTTATAAATGGGGTATGCTTGCAGTTTTCCAGGTGGATTACTATTTCAAGGATTATGGAGATTGTTATCTGGATTAAAAATCTACGGAATGCTCGAAGATGCGTAAATAACGGTATATGTACCAATAATAATTTCTCCAAGCTAAGATATACATACTATAGAGTACCCCCCAAGAAATGAATGGTGCAAAGAATATCACAAGAGAAGAGATGTTCCACAGATCGAGCTCACGATCGCGACTTTTACACCGCACAGAACCATGAGGTTCCGTTAAAACAGCTGCTTAGATGGCAACAACGTTGACCCAAAAGCGGGTGTCATCGTACTTGTAGTTGTTGTTGCTGTCAATCTGCTGCTGGATCCACTGGACAGCGGACTTGTAGTCTATAAATTAAATCCATCAGCCTCTGCTCCAAAGACGCAAGGTTAGGATGATAAGATATTGGTGACATACTATTGATATCCGGAGTGTTGGGGTTAGAAAGGCCAGAAGCACCGTTGCGGTGTCCGGCAAACCACTTGTCGTAGCCGTAGTAGTTCTGGCAGTCCCAGCGAGAGGCAACGTCGGCGTAGACGTTCGAGCTATGTACTTTCAGCTACCAAGTCAAGAGCAATGTGTCAGGAGAGAATAGCTTACTTCAAGATAGCTCCATCATTCCACTGAGCTTCGGATTTCCCCTTGAAGCCGTAGCGGCTGGCGCACTGACGCAGCATGCCCCAGTTCTGCTTGAACAGACCGAAGTTGGCAGCATCGTAAGTCTTGCCGTCGCCATAGGGATAGTGGCCAGTGTTCATGTCCTCGCTGGTACATGTTGTGTTAGCATGGCCTAGTTGTGGATGGTGATTTCTTACATCTCGAGCATCGCAATGGCGATATCGAGGGTGTTGCCGCCCGCTTGCAGGATAGCCTTCTTGTGGCTTCCGAGGCCAGAGACGGTGTATTGCCCGCGATCAGCCCGCTTCTCAATGGAAGCATCAAGGGAAGCATCGGGAGTGGGAGTGGCCAGCACTCCAGTGGCGAGGATAGCGGCCAGACTGGGAATGAAGAACTTCATCTTGGATAGATACAGAATAGAGATGGTTGGAAAAGATTGGCTAAGATTGGCTTTGTCTCCAGGATGTTTTTGATGTGAAAGAAAGGCTTCGAAAATGAAGGCATGCTGTATGATTTTATATTCACATCTACATGGACTATATCATGACTCCTAATCGAGTATTTCTGGGTCTGGTTAACGTTTCTATGATTCAGTCCCCGTGGATGAGGAGATGCCCGGGTGCAACCTCATGATGCCGTTGTTCTAGAACGGTAGTTCTGTGCCTAAGGTGTGGTCCAACTGAGTCAGTGGCGTATTATATGGCGCTGGTCTCATCTTGTGGTGGTTCCTAGTGAGGTGGTGGCTTCGATTCCGAGACAGGCAACTATTTTTTGCGCCAGTGGTATCTCAGTCTTCGCCGGAAGACTAGGAGCTATGTAGGTCTTGTGGTGTTCCTTTCTCAAAAGAAAACGGGCGATGATAGCCAAGCAGGTGTTTCAGGATAATGAACGCCGGGGCCATTCCATCGAATGGCAGCGTACCAATCATCACGTCGGCTTCCTCGGAACTGTCGTTGACCGGGCTGTGGCATGAGGGTGATTCTGAGTAGGTACCGTGTCGCTTTGGTCGGTGGATTTGGCCACTGCTCTTCTTATCTGTCGACGAGCGTGAGATTCGAGATGTGATCAGCGTTTTGTCCATGGCGCATTGAGTACCTTCACCAAAACAGAAAAAAGAAAAAGAAAAAACCACCAGAAGCCATAAAAGACTTCTTACTACTAGTACTTACTAGACTCACTAGCAGCAACTAGTTCGTTTTGGCACGTGCGACGCAGGGACCAGCCAAACTAAAATGAACGCTAGCAGTCAAATGCTGGCAATCTTTGCCCGAACGGACAAGGAAGAAGGGTCCGCTTCGGCATCCGCTCCCATGGAACTTGCTCCGCCAAGTGGATTCCACTGGAACAAACATAGAAACAAAATACGGAGCACGTTCATGCCGACCATCGAATACGTCAACTGCCACTAACTCCGATGGACTTTGGATAGGATGATGACCTTTCTGTAATTTAGAAAGGTTTCAAGGAGTAGTGGAGAAAGTCGCCGCTAGAACAAACGCATCGTCGGTCTCGCAAACCCAAACTATAAAGTTGCTCGCAATGGCCTCGAGTTCCAGGCTGTCTAGGCAACAAAACCAATAACTTTCTTTAATCCTCCTTTCGTTCTCTCTTTCCTTTCTTCTTTCGCTCTTTCCTCAAAATGCGTTCCTTTTCGTCTATCGCGCTCCTGTCTGTGGTGGGAGCTGCGTCGGCCCAGGCTGGTCCTTGGGCACAGTGTGGAGGCAAGTCCTTTCCCGGCTCGTCGGAGTGTTCTTCGGGGTGGAAATGCGAGGAATTGAATGAGTGGTTTAGCCACTGTGTACCTGGTGAGTGACACTGAAACAGACCCGTGTCCGTGCTAAAGACAGACGAGATTTATCTAACCCGCATCTCAAGGCGCCGAGTCCACGACTGCTGTCGTATCGAGCACTCCCACGCCGTCTGCCACTCCTTCGGTATCCATTACTGCATCCGTCAGTACGGGTATCAATAAGTCAGTTTCAACAGTGTCGAAATCTAGCCCCCTGCCATCTTCGCCCTCGGCCTCGTCAACCCCTCGCCCGGGGGGCAGCGGATCCTTCGCCAAGGCGGATGGAGTGCAGTTCTCGATTGATGGCGAGACCAAGTACTTTGCGGGCACAAACTCCTATTGGCTCCCATTCCAGATGAATGATGCGGACATTGATGCCGTATTTGATCATCTAGAGCAAACCGGGTTGAAGATTCTTCGTGTCTGGGGCTTCAACGATGTGAACACCGATCCCGGCCCCGGTACAGTCTATTTCCAGCTTCACGACAAGGCGAAGGGCACTGCCACCATCAACTCCGGCAAGAACGGCCTTCAGCGTCTTGACTACGTGGTTTCTGCTGCCGAAAAGCACGGTGTCAAGCTTATCATCCCTTTTGTGAACAGCTGGGATGACTACGGCGGATTCAACGCCTATGTCACTGCCTATGGCGGCAGCAAGACCGAGTGGTTCACCAACGAGAAGATCCAGAGCGTATACCAGGCCTATATCAAGGCTGTTGTTTCTCGGTACAGAGACTCCACCGCGATCTTCGCTTGGGAGCTTGGTAATGAGCCTCGCTGCAACGGATGTAGCCCTGATGTTATCCACGGCTGGGCGACCAAGACCAGTGCCTACATCAAGTCTCTGGATCCCAATCACATGGTCGCTATTGGTGATGGTACGTATGTCTCCCACGTAGGAGGATGTGGCTAACTGTTGCTTTAGAGGGTATGGGCTTGACCACCGGCTCTGATCAGTCGTACCCGTACTCCACCACTGAAGGTGTCGCGTTCGAGAAGAACCTGGCTATCCCAGACATTGACTTTGGAACGCTTCATCTTTACACCACTGACTGTGAGTGATAAATCATACCACACATTAAGCAGGCACACAAAGTCTAACATACTTTTGTAGGGGGTATCAAGGACAACTCCTGGGGTAACGGTTGGGTTGAGAACCACGCCAAGGCCTGCAAGGCTGCCGGTAAGCCATGCTTGTTCGAAGAGTATGGCATGAAAGGCAACCACTGCACCGATGAGCTCAAGTGGCAACAGACCTCCCTGACCTCGGGCACTGCTGCGGATCTCTTCTGGCAGTATGGTCAGAAGCTATCCACGGGCCAGTCTCCGGATGATCAGTACACCATCTACTACGGCACTGATGACTGGAAGTGTGCCGTTATGGACCATATGGACAATGTCAACAAGCACTAAGTAGGGGAAGCAACGATCCCATGGGAGGTCAATGACGACTGTACGGTCCAGGAATTGTCTATTCCCCCGGGTCGGCATTGGATCCTTAGCACTGCTGCTCTTTTTACCATTCTCATTCTTCTACCTTCCCACGAGGAACGCTTTTGATATTGTTTTGCTCTTAGGGGCAGCAGCGCTGCTGCCTATTCTGAATGTCAGATAGAGCTTCTATAGCCTATAAGAAGCAATTCATTTTTAGAGCCTAAGAAGGCAACCATCGCGAGAGGCTAGACTCGTACCTTAGTCTGATATTTAAATAATCTACCTCAGCACATCACACTTAGCGTTCTATTTTAATCGCTGCCTTAGTACCGGGCTTTAGCGTCTTGCTTACCTAGAGTCTGATTGAATACAAACAGCGAGCTGTAATGACCAGTTGGGCAGAATGGAAACTAGCATTATAAAACCTAGAGAATACTATGGTTGTGATTAGTAGATACCTAGAAGTGTCAAGAGAAGGATAAATGGTCACTATCATAAAAGACCACATATGTCCTAGCGAGGCCATGACCACCCTACATACCAACAGCCCAATCAACGGGACCTGACCCCACCCCACTCGAGAGTCATCCTCCTTTTTCTTTTCGTGGCGTACGCTGTTTCCCACTCGCCCGGTATGTTCTGAGTCGGTAAATCATGCATTGCAGATCGTGGAGAAGCTACATCATGCATATTCAGACCCATTCACTGTGGTCAGACCACTTGAACGAAATAGAGGAAAGGACTTCCTTTTCAAATCGCACTAATGTTAACGACGACAGTCGTCATGATGAGCCTCATATACCAGAAGCCTGGCCAAAGCACATACACACAACACACAACACCGGTGAAAAGAAATGGCAATAAACATACTACCCTAATGGAAAGAATATCTTTATCGACCCCGCCAGGCAAAATCGCACACTAAACTCAAGTATCCTACTTTGTTGGCGAGCAATTAGCAATGCTTCTGCTGTATTAAAGTGCTGCAACCGAGACGCTATCTTCAGAGGTCATTGGTGTGACTTTCCAGACTGACGATTCAAGTTGCGCCATGTACTTGTACTTGAGGCTCGATTCCGTCGCATTAGATTCGATGAGATTTACCAAACTGCGGCAGGGTCAGACAGACAGCCTCAAGATACTGAGTTTATTGCTCAATAGGTGTTCGATAATCGAGGCTAGCCCATCCCTTTCATTGCGAACCGCACCCGGGCGAAGCTTAGCAGGAATGGAGCATCTTCTGGCGCTAGACCACACTTTTATATCCAAGGAAGTGCCTATTGAAATATCATGGAACACCTGATGTACGACAGACGTGCTGAACTTTGCCTAGAATATCAACTCCTATGTTGGAGCGTGTTCTAAGATGTTTATCAAAACCGCAAGTCAACATTATTTAGAGTCAACAGATTTGGAAATCTTGTTCCCCTGGGTGAATGTTATAAGGAATCTTGAATGTAGTGATGTTCACTACAAAGATTCCTAAAATTGGGGTTACATTGCTACATTTGACGTGATCCTGGAAAACGGCTTTGAAATTAAGGTGACAGATGACCTCGTCATGAGTGCCCCTAACACACGCCATAGATCGTTCCTGCAGACCCTCTTCGAGTCCGGAGTGGATACGAAGTTGTCGCAGGAGACAGCGAATAAGACACTTGAGCTGGGAGACTATATTGTCTGGAAACCATGACCAATTAAGTATGGAAACTCTCAAGAGTTGGGTCTACAACAGGCCGGTTATTGGTAATCCATAGCTACCTTGGACACGATATGGGCTAGTCTATGCCATGGCGGGGTAGGCAATCGATCCGATAAAGACGTGATAAGGCCCAGCCCCTGATGCCATACGACTTGAGGATCACGAATCCATAAAAAAATGATTGGTTCTGCAAAAAGAACACGTTGCCTATAAAGGCAGGTGAGGCAGCAAATCTCGACTGCAGGGCTCTGTTAATATCACCCTGGTAACACTGGAGATCTTGGGAAGATGTGGAAGGCAGCCATTGGCCATGATTCAATCAAGCTTCGCCATTCTTCGCTCTCACTGGAGAGTCCAGAAGTGGCCGGTCGGATAAATTCGCTCAGGGCCTGGGATTTCAGGCGCTTATCCACCCATGCCCCTCTTTTGACATCATCCCGCTGGATGGACCTGCCCTGACCTTTGGCCTTTTCTAGAAACTTATAAATCGTCTGGCTGACCCCTGGCTTATAAACTTTGTCTGCTGCCCTGTCTCTAAATTCATTTCTCTCACTCTCAATCTACATACAGTGTGAAGCAAACTTTTTTCCCATTCAATTGCACAAAATGGCCAGCCTCGAGCACACTAAGTGAGTGCCCATGTGGTGCGGGGAAAATAAAATAAAAACAAAAAAAAAACAAAAAAGAACATCCATTAATATATCTTTAAACTATAGGAAGACCTACACCCTGAACACCGGGGACAAGATCCCCGCCATTGGTCTGGGAACCTGGCAATCCAAGCCCAATGAAGTCCGCGATGCAGTCAAGAATGCTCTCCTGAAGGGCTACCGCCACATCGACACGTACGTTCCATACCCAATTAGCCCACCGGAAGGGCATGAACAGTCAAACTAACCCAAACAGTGCTCTTGCCTACGGTAACGAAGCCGAGGTCGGTCAGGGCATCAAGGACTCCGGCGTGCCCCGCGAAGAGATCTGGATCACAACCAAGCTGGACAACACCTGGCACCACCGCGTGTCTGAGGGCATTGAGTCCTCCCTGAAAGACTTGGGCGTTAGCTACGTGGACCTCTACCTCGTGCACTGGCCCAGCAGCACCGACCCCAACGACAGGTCCAAGCACCTCCCTGACTGGGACTTCATCAAGACCTGGCAAGAGGTGCAGAAACTCCCTGCCACTGGCAAAGTCCGCAACATTGGTGTCTCAAACTTCGGCATCAAGAACCTCGAGAGGCTCCTCAATGACCCCAGCACCAAGATCGTCCCCGCCGTCAACCAGATTGAGCTGCACCCCAACAATCCCTCCCCAAAGCTGGTCGCATACAATACCTCCAAGGGTATTCACTCGACTGGGTACTCTTGTCTCGGTTCGACTAACTCTCCACTCTACAAGGATGCCACGCTTCTGCAGCTCGCAGAGAAGAAGGGCAAGACACCCCAGCAGGTCCTGCTGCAGTGGGGTATCCAGAAGGGATGGAGTGTTATTCCCAAGTCTGTCAGCAAGTCGCGCATCGACGCTAACTTCGAGATCGATGGCTGGAACTTGACCGATGAGGAAGTCAGCCAGCTCGATAACCTGAAGGACCGCTTCAAGGTCTGCGGTGACAGCTGGCTTCCTATTAAGGTTTTCTTCGGTGATGATGAATAGATTAGAGTCTTCATGACATTACGGCCTGATAATATGAAAATGTAGATATCCCTGGAATTTGAATTGTATAGACAGGCTGTCCATTGAGAAGCTCCATGTACCCACCATAGCAACTTACCGCTCCTACTAATATCGTATTCAAGATATTGAAATTACACCACCTAGACCACATATAATATCAATTCAGTCACAACAACCCCAGACCAACATCGACATCGACATCAACACCTCCTCGGCCACACCAAAATCCCGGGTGACTCTGCGGCCGGCGCCCCAAGAATATAATCCCGACAAGAATCCACATCCCTCTCCCTGACCACCTGACTTACATCAAAATCAAACTCGCGAAACACCGCCGCAAGAATCAGAAACAACTCAGCCTTCGCCAAGTTAATCCCAAGACACGACCTCGTCCCACGATTAAACGGCACAAGATACCGGTCCAGCTTCTTCTGATGATGACTACTACTACTAGTACTACTACTGCTATTTTCCAACCACCGCTCCGGCCGAAATGCCCGTGGCTCCGGGTAGATCGTCTCATTACGATGCGTAAGAAATGCAGTCATCCCCACCGTTGTCCCCGGCGGGATCACATAGCCATTGCAGTTCAGCGTCTTATCGGGGAACTGGCGGCTGATTCGGTGCGTGACGGGATCGCACAGACGCAGTCCTTCTTGCACCACGGCGGAGAGATAGGGTAGCTTCTCTAGTTCGGCTAGAGACGGCGGGTTTGACGGGTCTGGTATCGCTGATTTCAGTTCATTATGTAGCCGTTCCCAGATATGTGGGTTCGCGGCAATGTGGTAGGCTGTGCCGCGCAGACAGGAAGCTCTATTTTGTTATTTTCTTGTTAGTTATCTAGAGGGAGGAAGGTACACGTAGGATAATACTAGGAAGACGGGATGGAGATGGGCCTACGTCGTCCCCGAAGCAGCAGTGACTAGGCTGAATGCTTCATCGCGGAGTCGGTTGTGTTTCAACTCGTTCGGCGGCAGTTTGCTCTCTAAGAGCTCGTGGAATACGGTTCGATGTGTGACTGTTTCGTGGGACTTGTCTTGCCCGCGACGGATTGCCTCAACTTGTCGTGATAGGTCCTGGGACGGGTTAGCGATGGCATCTGTGCTGGAACTTGGGTGAAATCACGTACTCTGCGGAAATCGAGCGTGCCTGACATTGCAGGTGCGAGGAGCTTATTGGCCCAGTCCTATGGAGTCAGCAGGGGACGATTACGAGTAAACATATATGTCGGACCTACTGGCAAGGAATAGGTGAAACGCATAAGCCAGGGGACGTGAATGTTCTGTTTCTATGAGTAAAGAACAGAGAAGAATTAGCGATCTCACTAACCAACAGGCAAACTTTCCATGAAACTATCAACGTCGTCGAAGCCCTTGCGGCCAAAGTCAGGCTGGGTCACAATTTCCGGAGCCCGTGCAAAGCAGTAGTCATTGATAATGTCCAGGGTGACCGCGGCATAGATATACTTCATATCCACAGACTCTCCATTGTTGCTTGCTTGGTCAAGACGCTCGCACAAGATGGATATCGGACGCCGCATCTCCGGCACCAAATCATTCACTGATTTCTTGGAGAAGAACGAGTTCAATGCGCTTCTTCGAATGCGATGGAGCTCGTGTGATTGCGTGCCAATGGTCTTGTCCCCGCCTCCCCGTTAGTGCTGCCTTCGAGAGCATTCAAAACAGACTCACGGCTGGAAATGGCCCAAATGCCTCGGCCACCTGTATCGGCTTTTGTGCTCGACCGTTGGTTTGGTTGAATACTTCCTCGAAGTAGTCCGGGTCGTTGATGTGGACTTCGTCGGGGTTGATTCTGATGACAGGGTCTGGCGAGGTCAGAGCTACTTTTGGTATTGTTTTCTGATAGAATGAGGACATACCGTATCTTTTATGTAGGGCCTTCAGTCTGAAGGTATATTGGCCACTAAGGTACAGGTCATAGTACCATTCATACAAATACGTAGCCTTTGCGAGTGCAGGGCCGGGGATATGCCGCAGCGGGTGGAACCAGGATCTGTATGCGGCAAGCGTCGCGATATACAGGAGATAGAAACCCCCTCCGTACCTTGCAAGGAGAAATAATGTGTCCAACATCGCAAAATGGCTAGCTATTTCCTGAACGAGGCTGATCTGCTAGAAGAATTTCGTGTGGTTGAATAGGCCTGTAGAGCCGTATGACTGTGAAGTCCAGTGTGTAAAGACAGCCGGGGGGAGAACGACCAACGGCCAGTGTTTAATAAACAATCACATCTTATGGATGAACTATCCTAAAAGGCTAAGCATAGTCTAGAGACAGCACAAGCATTGCGGCGAAAATTGACATGATAGGACGCCGGAGAGACAACACTGGCAGTATTACGGGTTGACAAGGCTGAATTACTATGAACGAGTAGTAGTGCCTACTCTTAGGGTTACATGTTTCTAGACACATCCAATAATCCATATCCTCAATGGTCTTGGCACGCTGTTAAATGTAGTGGTTAGACGCAACAACTGAGAACCCTATTTTATTAGGTATGGCCAATTGGCGCCATTTCTCAAGGCTGACTGACGACTTATTGTTACTTTCAGACTAGGAGACACGTCGGGTAGGATACGAGCAAGTGTGCTGCGCAAGGCGTGCCGTGCTCGGCATCTTCCTCCTAAGTGAGCCGTCAAGTCACTCCCTGCACGCGGGTAGGAAGTGCATGATCAACGAGTGAATATGGTTGACACAGATATGCCACTCGCTATGATTATATACTACTCCAATAATCGTTTGAAGTTAGGTGGTAATAATATTTGACTGATCACGTGGCTCGTCGATGACTACAATGACGCGGGCGCGATCATGTGCTGCACCGCCACCTCGTGCCGTTATCATCAGGCACCCCATCCGTCATCCACTCCCTGGATCTCTATTCTCCCTCTCGTGGATGGTTTCTCCATCATTACGTCTCATATAACCCATTCCTCCTCATCAGCTTCAGGATGCCGCCTTCCAGTGGGCACCTGCTGCTCCCAAAGTTTTGGAGAGCAGCTAGGTGAGTGATCACTTATCCACTCTATCCAGACACTATCTCCGTTCTAACGCCGCGCCAGGTTTGCCTACGAGAAGGCTTGCAAAGCCATCAGGACAAAACTCCCCGAACAAGTACAACATGGAAGCCTTCGGCTTCAGCCAGCATTTGCACGTATAACCCCCCGTCAACCGATCAATCGCGCTGCAGCCATTCGCCAGGCCCGTCGCCGGCACTACTCCACTCGTGCGAGCGCCTTCGTTTCTTATCTCCGGACTGGACTGCAGGGCGATCGCGCTGCCTACAAGACATCCCGTGTTGCGTCCAACATTAGCCGCCTTACCTCTCAGGCTCCTTTTGCCTCAACTCTTCGTCCAAACTTAACCGGCGGTACTCTCAGCCGTACAGCGGGAGGCTATGCCATTGGTGCTGGGCGGCTCGGGGGTGCCCGGTATTTCTCTCATGGCCCGGCTGCACCCGCTCAGGTCATTCAGAATGTATCCATGGGTGTCCGAGCATTCTTCCTCTCTGGACAGAAAGTCCGGTTTGACGGAATTGACGATATCAGCGGAAACAAGAAGTATAAAGCCGTGAGCGCGCTTCAAGATCAGGCCGAGCGGAAGATGACGGGAATTCCTCGGACTGCACCGGGATCCTTCGTTGACTTCCAGCTCTCCCCTACCATCACGGCTTTTGGCCTGCAGAAGAAGTTTGATCCATCCGGAGCCTTCGCTTCCGAGACCATCAACTCGGACGGCCTTTTGGACTTCCTCTCTGCCGATTTTGCCCGTGCACTTAAGGACTTGGCAGCTGTACTCAACGACCTCAAGCGCCTGTCAACCCTAGGCGATCTCCCTATCTTGCTTCACGACAAGTCAACAATCCGGGTACGATTCCCTGGATGTGATGCAGCTACCGTAGAACGGCTCTGTGATGAGGTTGGAGTGCAGCGAGGCAAGATTATGCAGGACGAGGAATTCGATGTGCGTATAGGTGCCGACCTTGCCCTTTTGTTCCCATTTGCCCCTAGTGTCCCCGCATCACCGGAGACGGCAGATTACTTCTTCTCGAAGGAACCCTTGGAGCCACAAGCGCCCGAGGAGGTCGATTGGCAGGCTATGATGTTTTCGGAGCACACTAGGGCCTCACCTGAGCTTCTCAGCGACGCTGGGCCAAAGCTCAGTTTCGAAGATGTAACCATGTTCGGTGAGAATCCGTGGCAGCACTCTTCGTCATCCGGATATTCAAGCATCAACATCAGTGAGCTCGGTGACCGCGCGTACTTCCATGAGATCTCCAGCGCTGGGTTCCCTGCCAGTGCGTCCGAATACGATGGATCGGATGGGATACACCGATTCCTTGCAGAATGTAACCGTGCACCTTCATTCTCTTAATTGCGCCTCCAAATTGTTTACAGACTTTGACAGTCTCTTGCCATAATTTCTTTTGTCCTTGAATTTGTAAAGCAGACTCCTGTACCCGGGATGTCCTCAACATTTATAACTATACCGATATCTTAGTCAATGGAATTACCAATTACCTGTATACCCACCTCGTAAACCGAGCCTTCTCGCGTATGTATGATAATCCGGGCACCTTTGCCTATGATCACGTAGCTATCGATCGTATTGATCACTTTGACTCTCAGCATGCTCTGCGCAATATCCAGGTGGCGATCCTTCCCCATGGGAACTCGGCCCGTAGAACCGGCTCAGCCATCTCCATTCGATGCAGAAACTACTCCGCATCTTGGCGCCATCTACTCAGTTCATCGTTTTAGTTAGCCGGAGAAATTATGTATATTTGCCGGCAGACAGCCTATACATGAAACGGATGATGTTTTGAGTTTCTTCAGTGATTAGACCTTACGATGTAGGGTCCTGTCCCTTTTCTTTTTTTCATCTCTTTTTCACATAACGGTTATTCCAGACATCGCTAGGTACCAGGCTTCGGTAGTATCTCACATAAGATGGTTCAGTGCCACACATGGCCTATTTACACGAGTCCACGCCATGCTTCCAAGACACTATATTCGCAGGATTGAACGACAGTATTTGCCGATCCTTCAGGTACATACGATATCCTTCTACACTAAGCCTTGAGAAGTACCGACGTGATGATGATCACCATCTCCGCTCCCTTTCCGGTACGGGGAGCACCCGTCTGGAGTCAGAACACCTTCGTCCGAAATGAAGAGGATGAAACCGGATGCATAAATTGAAGGCCTGGTGACTTTTGCCTTTAGCCGAATGAGAGTGTCTCTTGATTTCGGCATTTCGTCTGAATGCCGCTCATTTAAACGGAGAAATCTATATAAATGTGATTCGAGATCCCGGGTTCGTCTAAAGTTCACTACACCAGCTCACCATCTTCAGAGTATCGTGGATAGCAAGTGACCTTGTCCATTCATCATGCATACCATCAACATGCAGACCCTGTGGGCTCTGTCGCCTTTACTCTTCTCCGCTGTCAGAGCTCTTCCCCAAGCGACCGCCACCCCGTCTCAGTCTTCTTCGTCAAGCTCCCCTGCTCCTACTGGAAGTGCGGGTGGAAATCCCTTCCAGGGATACGACCTCTATGTGAACCCTTATTATAAGTCCGAGGTCGAGACCCTTGCCATTCCGTCCATGACCGGTTCGCTCGCCGAGAAGGCCAGCGCTGCGGCTAATGTTCCTTCCTTCCACTGGCTGTATGATTTCCTTTCCTTTCACATACTTGGGCCCAGGCAGTGACTAATGATAGAATATAGTGATACGGCAGCCAAAGTTCCCCAGATGGGCGAGTTCCTCGCGGATATCAAGAGCAAGAACGATGCCGGCGCGAATCCTCCAACTGCCGGTATTTTCGTCGTCTATGATCTCCCTGATCGGGACTGTGCGGCGCTGGCCAGCAATGGGGAGTTCCTGATCAGCGACGGTGGTGTCGAGAAGTACAAGGGATATATCGATTCCATCCGGGAGCAGGTTGAGAAGTACTCAGATACCCAGATCATCCTAGTAATCGGTAAGTCTAGATATCCTTTCCCCAGCAAAGAAAGACAACCCGTGACCCCTTGGGAACAAATTGGCTAATCCAACATCCTATCAGAACCCGACAGTCTGGCCAACCTCGTAACCAACATGGATGTACAAAAGTGCGCCAACGCCCACGACGCCTATCTGGAATGCACCAATTATGCCTTGACACAGCTGAACCTGCCCAATGTGGCCATGTATCTTGATGCCGGTGCGTAACATCCCTTATACATACGCACCATGTCAATACTCTCGAGACCATATATCTAACAGTCAACAGGTCACGCAGGATGGCTCGGCTGGCCAGCCAACATCGGCCCCGCAGCTGAGCTCTACGCCTCCGTATACAAGAACGCATCTTCCCCCGCCGCTGTGCGTGGTCTGGCCACCAACGTGGCAAATTACAACGCCTGGTCCATCGCCACATGTCCTTCCTACACCCAGGGCAGCAGCGTCTGTGACGAGAAGACGTACATCAACAACTTCGCCCCGCAGCTCAAGAGCGCCGGATTCGATGCCCACTTCATCGTCGACACAGGTGTGTTCCCTATCATTCTTTTCTCTCCACCCTGTCTATCTGTTGCATTCGCTAACGGGGAAACTACACATAGGCCGCAATGGACACCAGCCCACCGGCCAAAGCCAATGGGGTGATTGGTGCAATGTGAAGAACACAGGTTTCGGTGTCCGTCCCACCACCGATACCGGAGATGCGCTCGTCGATGCCTTCGTCTGGGTTAAACCTGGTGGTGAGAGTGACGGTACCTCCGATAGCTCGGCCGAGCGCTACGATGCTCACTGTGGATATTCGGATGCGTTGACGCCTGCTCCTGAGGCCGGTACTTGGTTCCAGGTGAGTGCTGCTTGAATAGATTTCTTTGAGAAACGCTATGATCCTAACATGTTATCAACAGGCTTATTTCGAACAGCTGGTACAGAATGCCAACCCGTCTTTGTAAGCTGGGGTCTGAGTTTTAGTGTCATGTCAGTTTGATGGCTTTGAAATGCTTTTGTATAGTAGTGCAAAGTCACTAGGGAAATGCTGCAATGATTTATTTTCGTTTTGAATAAATAGCTTCTATACATCAAGGGCAAATCTAGCCCATTCGGAAGAGCTCTAGACAGTAGCAATACTAACGGCCACCACGGTCTCTTGGCATATACGTACATGGTGTTTCATCACTATCATCGATATGCGCCAACCCGGCGTGACTCTGCCTCCTAGCCTTACTTTCATTCAGCTGAGGAGTTGGAATCTTTTAAGACCATCATTAGCGTAGACAACGGTGCTCCCAAATTGTTGAAGCATCGTCCGTGAGCCTTAATTTCCAGACGATCCGTATGGGAATCCAACAAACAATTAACGACCAGCTGTTACTGAAACGTCCAATTCTATTGCCCGTCTCACGGATAGACTTGCTTCTACCATCTGGGAAACCTTGTGTTTCACTAAAGGACAGTTCAGATGGTGGCTATTCAGCCCATTTGTCTTTTCCTAAAACTTCCCTAGAGACATACCGGCCTTGCAGAGAAAGGAACAATTTCAGTAGCCAGTTGACTGAAAAGTTAGACTTTCACAAACATCTGTTGGGGGTAATATTCACTTGCAAATCGCCCGGGATCGATATTTTCTGCGTTGTCCATGGGGGAAGGAGATTCTGGGGGACGCAGACAAAAGACGACTATCTGATATTGCCACGATAGTTCTCCTATTAATCCGTTCAGTTGATGTAGACTCGTTGATCTTGTCTCTTATGATCGCATGGACTAGTAGACTTCTTATTTACACACATACAAACACAGACACATATATATATAGAGAGAGAGAGAGAGAGAGAGAGAGAGAGAGATGAATTATACCCGACTACAGCCCCCACTTGGGGCTCTTTCCGAGTTGCCAACGACCGATCAGTCAGCTAGCAGTCAGCTAGCAGTCAGCTTAACCAAAATGCTCGTATCGACAATTATGTCATAAATGTGCGTTAGTTATATACAATGTGGATACTCAAAGGGGTCTGAAATCGCGGCGATTATAGTAGACTGCTCCCCCTCCTTTCCCAGGCCTTAGACCACCACTTATAGGGTTGACCTAATAATCAATGTTGAATAGACACTCGGCAGAAAAGGTGCAGTCTACTGGATATGTCAATAAATGATGTATATAAAAATTTTCGTATTCAGCAGCAGAAATGTTTGTTGGGAAGGCATCCAATGCAAAGAATAAGTAAAATCCCAAAATTATATCAATATAACGTAATGTCCAAAAGTTGTGATTTCCAGGAGAGGTGTGTCATAAGACTGGTATCCAAAGATAATGGCAATAGTAACTATACTGCTTTTATTGCTGTGGCCACTTTCCTTATATAATCCGAAAAGAATAGTTGGCCGTCCAACAGCACTCGATCTGCCAGCCAGTGAAAGGATGGCTTAATATTATTTATAAATCAAAGCAGGGTTGTGTGAAGATGCGGGGAAGAAGGAAGCCACGCAGAGAGTACCGTTGTGTTATAATAAGACCGAATTAGACTAGATGGAGACCCAAGTGTACATTGATATCCCTGGGGATGGTTATGCAGTGCTTTATTCTTCAAAGAGAATCCAGCAAGCTTGCGATCTTCAAATTGAAAATGAAGGTAATACAACTTGCTAAAGCTTCAGAGGAGGAATAAAAGCTTTGTTAGCAGCGTGACAATAACTATAGAGAAATAACAGTTAATTGAAGAAAGGAAGAGAATCAGGGCATCGAATAGAACCTTACCCTTCAGCAAGCGGAGCAAAAGAAATATCAAAAGGAGGAGCGGCTGGCCAAGGAAGCCAATATTTAGCTTCAAAATGATATCAAGAAGGCGAGAAAGCTGCGTGTGCGGCAGGAGAATTCGTCAGGAGGGTTCTAAGTCCGTTATACTGATTTATGTAGCATCTCGACACCGTGGTGTCGCTAAAAAGGATTCAATTCATGAATTCTTGATTGATTATTTCCTACTTTCTCGGGGATACGAGACGGCCAGCTTAACCTTCTTCCGCTCCGGGCCACGCCTGAGCCGGCAACATATTATGTAGAGGTGCAGGAAATTTATAATTTATAGGCCTTGCCATCCCAGGCCGAACAGGCGCCGTTTGGTAAGATTATGGCTCGAACAATGAGATGAGCCCCACCCTAGGATATCTAGCATCTGTAGAACTATGACTATTACCAAGGCTAGCGTTTGAACCAGAAAGGGCACGGCGTTTATATTCAATTCTTCCAGAGATGCGCTGAGGGTTCGTCGGCATCCCACTCAAGTTTCCAAGTACTAAGGGACGGGGGGCTTACATGAGAGCATTTATAATGCTTTCTAAGCTGAACAAACTGTGTGCTCCCTCCGCCAGCCAGCCGTAACAGACCAGATCTGGTATATACCTATAAAGATACGTGCCCTTGTCTCCTTGTTATCAATGACAATTCTGATCAAACCGTGCCTCCTTCTCGATTATCACCCATATTAACCTGTTTGACTTGCACTCCATTACCATTTACCACAAAAAAAATGTCAGCTGGGAGTCGATTCCCGGCTCGTACTCGTGAGGAGATGCCCACGACAGAAGAAAGGGAGGCTCATGACTTTATCAAGGATTGCCTACTCATGGGTATTAAGGACGAAGACAAAGAGGTACTAACTCCTGTGTAATACGCTGAATCACACAAAACGCTAATGCTCGTAATTTAAAAAACACAACTAGGTCGTTCTATCTCGAGAAGGGAAGCTCCTGGGTCATTTTGCGACATATACCTACTCGCCTACCTTTGGGAAGGCGGTCTTTGAAGTGGTCAAATCACTTGCCACGCTCCCGCTCGAGCTCAATGTAAGAGAGACGGTAATCTTCGCAACAGCGGGCTTTTTCAAAGCAAAATACCCTGCTTATGTCCATGTACCCGTAGCAAGAGCTTTCACAACCTTAGCTCCTGCGCAGATAGAGATTCTGGCAAGGGGCGAGAAACCGAATGATCTGGACGTGAAAGAAGAAGCTGCATACGAAGTCGCACGGGCTCTTCATATTACCCGTGGACCCTTGTCACAAGTGATCTTTGACCGATGTATCAAAGCTCTAGGAAAGGAACAGACACTCTCCGTGATTCACTTTGCCAGTTTCTACGCCCTAATTTCGTCATCTGTGAATGGAGCCGACGTTGGTCTACCATATGGTGAAAGTGATGTCGTCTAGGAGAGGTACTCTTGTTTCAGGAAATATAGCTATACTTGTTAGCTAAGCTAAGGACAGTTGAGCAGACTAAAGAACTGCTCTCAATACCTTGTTTTATGTGGTAAAATATGCTTGTGTAAAATCCTCACCAATATCCCAGGTACAGAAACCACCGCTGTATATAATTACTTTCTCAATCAAATATGACCATCTCCCCGCTCATGATGTCCTACCACTCTGACCACTTCCTCTGAGATTGGATGGGTAAACTGTCCCCTCTGTATTCGAGAAGCTACTCCATGACCTCAATCCCCCATATCGAATACTCTATCACCATCCTGACCACTGGTTCGCTAGTAGGAATACTTGTTTCATTATGATCAAGTAGATTTTTCATCATTCGTTGCCCATAAACCCACAATTTATTGCTATCGTAACAATTTCTTTGACGAAGGGGACCAAATTATGTATTCTTTTTTTTTTAAAAAAAAAAAAAAAAAAAAAAATTCAGTCGCTTCTTCTGGCCCAGTATCTGTGGATCTTGTCAAACCCTTCGATTGATCTTGGAATCAGCCTAGTATATATCCCAATTCCTAATAAGGAGCATTCTCAGAGCGAATTCTGTTTTGAGTGCGATAAGTTCTGAATCGTTTCACACACACACACTGTGAGTTATGCATAATGTATTTTTTTCCCACCATGGTGAAAAGAGTATTAATATTTTTAACTGATAAAAGCTGTAGCATTGAATCAGAGAGCGTAGGCTCATCACTCTCACTATATTAGCCTGTTACTAGATAGCAACACGCCTTATGTATTTACTAAAGCAGGCTGTGAGGAGAAAGAGTTTTATACAAGATTATCTTATTCTTAACAGAATTTCATTGTTACACCCAAAATGATCCGTATTAACCATCCTTCTTAAACCTCTAAACTTTTTCACAATCGTTCATTATGTGTCATTGTAATCTGGATCATCACGAACAATTCGTCCTAGAGTGACTTCCGAAACCGCCGTCCACCCCGTCTCTTGAAAATCATACGGCCAGCCATATTGCTCCTACAGAAGTTCCTTGATTTTCGGATACTACACCAGGATTAGCATCTGACAAGAGATGATGGTAGTGAGGGAGAAGAGGTTAACAATAGATACCTAGACTATCATACACATAAAGAGAAAGAGAAACAAACAAGAATAAGGGCAAAGAACAAAGATGGTAATAAAGAATCGTTTATACGTAGAACCCCCGTACATCTTTATTTCGATATCAAGAACATCAGCCCCCTTATTCAGCAAGCAGCAGCGAGGCTACCGCCAGAAGCCCGATACAAATCTTGTTCGACGAATGGCACGACAAAGAGATCTATGCTGGCGACCTATATTCACTTGTCAGTACTAGTAAGGAGACTGCAGAACCTTGCATGTTATTGCAAATTGAGAGAGATTGAACATATTCTCTGCTTTTTTTGTTTAGTATATGCTTTGAAAAATGCCCAGTTTATAAACCACGTATAACTCAGATAAGTCACAATATCTATTATATCACTATTCGATTAATACTACTACAAGAGACTATCTAAAAGCGTCTATAGTCTAAAGAAACTTAACCCAATAACTCTAAGTCTGAATTGGTTGTTGGTTTATTGAACAGGTAGGTTTGTTTTCACTCTTGATTCCAAAATCCAATCGGAATGGGCAAATCACAGTAACAAACAGTTAGTTGAAGTTAGATAGCGCCACATTGTCCATACGATATATTGCTGCAAAAACACTCCAAGAATTGAAGATACTTTTGCACACGCTAAATTTGAGGACAGGTGACCTACAATCGACTTCTTCATCACTATCAAAATCATCATTAAAATCTACTTTCTTTAATCCTACCCTTCCACAGCCCACACATCCTATATTCCACGAATGAGCCATGGATCTAGACAGGCTGGGTGCGATGATGCAGCAGCGGCTTGACAATCTCAATCGGAACCTTGATCGACGCGTCAACAAACTAGGAGAGACTCTGAGCGAGCGATTTGACAAATTGCAGTGCGCCTGGTCTCAGCAAAGCAATGAGCTACAAGAATCCTTGGCCAGGCGCATCGACGAGTCCCTGGACCGGTCGAGGAAACTACGGGAGTCCTCATTCGAGCGCCTGAATCAAAGATATGAGGCTTTGCTCGAGCGTGGGCACAACACCTTAATCCAGCGAAACAACGAGCTCCAAGAATCCCTAACTGAATGTCTCCATGAGCTGATGCTTCGGCAGTCCAAGGAACTTCAGGAATCTTCAGTTCGACAGTTAGATGACTCTGTAGCCCAACGAATAAAGGTATTACAAAAGAAATTGGACCGTGACATGATCAAGTTCCATAACAAGGCCATTCAACCGCAGTCTGATAGAATAAGCGATAGGCTCACAGCTCGCGATACGGGTATCAAACGAGGGTTTCAGTATCTTGATAAGCAATTCAATTATACAGACGCCAGGGCCCATACCATGGAGATTGGCACGAGACGAAAATTGAACAATGTCAGCCAACAGCTTACACGCATGGAAACCCGGCTTGAGAGAGTTGAGACGGTCAAGTCGGAAAGAGTTGAAGCCGGGGAGGATCCCTTGGACGTCGAGATAGACAATTCTAGGATAATCCTCCCGAACCCCAACATCGTCCTTCTCAATCAGCGTATCCTTCCAATGCAGATGTATAACCAAGATACCACCTATTCCTATTCCGGATTCTCTTCCCCCTACAGCATTAGGATTATATAGCCTGAGGGAAAGCAAGAATTGTATGTTGCCCTTCGCTAAATAACTGAAATCTGTTACTAACGTCGTACAGGGTCTAAGTTGAGCAGCCTCATCCATTACAATCGGCTACAACAGGAGGTAATCCGGGCAACCACAATTAATGATAGGTCATTCACAGACACTAAGCTGGAGTATACGGAAGAGGATCTCAATCGTGCCATCTCGTCGAATGCATGGGAAGTGGTTACTGTACTAGGCAGACGTCTCGGTGTTGACTGCGATGCACTGCGTGATCAAATCTTGCGGATGCAATTTCATTCACAGAAAAACGCTTCCACGAAGAGAGGTGGAAACAATATGAGCAACACGAACGAACGAGCTGCCAAAGCGTATCGTCCCTCGTGACGTTTGTCCCAAACATGGCTTAAACGGTTCTTGCAACTTTCAAGGAGACAAACACTGGCCCAAACCAGAAGGTGGTTCCAGTTATTCTGTCGTCTAGGAAACACGGTTAAAAGCGATGTTGAGGCCCTGAGAAACACTCCTTTCTGTGTAGCATTACATAGGAAGTTCAACGAAAGATATATTATCCATTCGGAGTCTCTTGTCCACGCATATAGGAAGCACTGATTCTTGCCAGTCGCTATCCCCCAGTTGTAATATTGTAGTAAAGAATTGCGATAGACTTCTAGCCTAAAATGTGGAGTGCATTCGCCATAGCTGAAAACAACACTAGCCTTATACTTAAATCCATTGTATGTCTGTCTGATCAGCTTGAGCTCATAGCAGCAATCTATGTAAAAGCGCTGAATAAACCATAACTATATCCAGCTATATTACTGCAGTGCCAAATAGCCCATTGGTATTGTAGCTATGGCGCACTTAGCCATTCCATTGGCAGAACTCCAGTCATATTAAACAGTTTCGCGCTCTTCAGTGGAGGACTTAGCGATGCCCAATGCGCAACAAAGGCGGTGATCAAAATCACTGGCAATAACCTCACCGCTAACCCCGCGCTAATCCTGTAGAGGATAATCCACTGATAAGTAACAACGGAGTGCGGAAGAGACACACACTGCAATCACCCAAGAATCCCACGACCCTTGACGTTCCTCTATCCTATTACTCGAGCTGTGACCGCGGAGGCTCCAAGGAAGATTATTCCAGCTGTGTAGTTCTGAGGGTTCTCCTGTTCTGGGACCTGACCCAGTTATCTCTCAGCAACTGCTACAGGCAAAGTCAAGAAAATAATCTTACCTTTTAGATCCAGAAACTCGAAACACAAACTCCGCCCCTCTCTTCTCACAAAACACCGGCAATATGATGGAGGACTTCAACAGTGAGACTGACAGTGATTATACCAGTTACTGGAGAGATTGGGTAAGTTGTTTCCTATTCCACCCTCGATTGCGCCAATGTGCGACTGGGTGGGGGATTTACGACTTGGTTGTGGGCGGAGGAAGGTGTACGGTGATACTGGACAATGCAGTGGCAGTGGCAGCAGGATGGCCAGGGGGCGGTACACAAGAGGGACACATTTCCATTTCGGGAAGCGATACCACTTCTGCCCGGCTTCACAGCTCCTTGAATCACCTCACCTTTCTGCGTCTACAATCCAAGGATGGCGGCTCCCTCATCTAGCCAGCAGCAGTTGGACTTGTCTAGCACTCCACCTCCCCCTTCTGCTGTTCCCAAATACTTTAGAACCGATCGTGCTCTTCGTTCCTCTCAGCAGAGATCCCCTGTCTCCCTGCCATCGATTTCTGACGACACGACTAATTGGGTCACACAGTTCATCTCCTCCCGTGGAAACGAGTATTTCTGCGAAATCGATGAGGAATATTTGACTGATCGCTTTAACCTTACTGGCCTTAACACTGAAGTGCCGTACTACCAATATGCTTTGGATTTAGTCACTGATGTCTTCGATCTCGATGCGGATGACGACCTACGCGAACAAATTGAAAAGTCGGCTCGTCATCTCTATGGGCTCGTCCACGCAAGATACATCGTCACCACTCGTGGTCTTGCTAAAATGGTACGTAGTTACTAGACAACACAATCACATGAGTATAATCTTCTAACTGAAGTCTAGGTTGACAAGTACAAGAAGGGCGACTTCGGCAAATGCCCCCGTGTTATGTGTGAAGGCCAGCCTCTTCTGCCCATGGGCCAGCATGACATCCCGAACATGAGCACTGTCCGTCTCTACTGCCCCAAATGTGAAGATCTTTACAATCCCAAGTCCTCTCGCCATGCTTCTATCGACGGTGCCTATTTTGGAGCTTCTTTTCCTAGTATGCTCTTCCAGGTCTACCCAGGCTTGGTCCCCGAGAAGAGCACCAGCCGTTATGAACCTCGTATTTACGGATTCAGAGTTCACGCGGCTGCGGCATTGGCCCGCTGGCAAGATCAATACCGCGACGACATGAAGACCCGTCTTCGTGATGCCGGCATGGAAGTCAAATATGTCGAAGACGAAGAAGTGTAGGACGACGAGGAAGACGACAACGAAGACCAGGGCTTTGAAACAAAGGAGCGGGTTGTAGGAGATGCTGCCTCCGGCCGTATGGACGTGGGCATTTGAGCGACCATTCTTTGATTTCTGATGTTCTGTCTGGTTTTGACGATACCAACGCTCGCCGTGCCTTGACTCCTCTTGACCCACGAATCACCCCTCTTCTTACCGCATAAACATATCCCATACCCCGTCCTCTTCTATCTGAAATGCTCGTCCGCCCCTTTCAATTTCCCAAAGCACCTCTCGATTGGGGCTTTCCCCTCATGTGACATGTTCTTCGATCGTTCTGTTGTGGCTTGCTATTTTCCTGTAGTGGCCTTACAAACGGTTTATTTCTCTCAGTTCTCTGTACTCTGAATTCATGATGACGAACACTGGTGGGCGTTTGAAGCTTTGAAAATGGCTGGTCTAATTTCTTTTCTTCTAATGTTTACTAGTTTCATAACCCATAATTCACCTTAGGGGAAACGTAATATGAATTGCAAATGCAACCAACACTCCCGTAATATGCACTTCGTTTGTACAGCCCGCATCATTATAGCGGCCATTTAGAGGTTGAACCGTCAGAGCGTTAAGTTTCATTAAGAAATTGATTCAGTCTCATGGGTTACCTCCGGGACCCTCCCAACAGTAAAAGCGATGGCTCTCGCGAGCTCTCCTCCCTTCTCCCAGCATTCATCGTGGTCACCCTCTAGAGGCAACATTGCGAGCAACCTAGACTTTTCACGAGACTGCCTCTTGGACCATCCATCCAGAAGAGCACTATTCATAGTCTCCCACTGCGTAGCATCCACCAGGGAATCCATGGGCGAGTACGCCAGAATCGCACAACGCCCAGCCGTCCACCCACCCTCAACACCATCCGCTCCCTTTGCCACAGCCGGAGACACAACATCCCACGCCGTCTCATCATCCCCAAAAGCCCCTTCCACAATATCCTGATACGCCGATATTTCCTTGTGAGTATCGCGGAGTAACTTCAAATCGTATATCCCCGCCAAACTTAACACGGCGATTGGGCCATGTGATACGCCAGCATTGAACCGACCCATCACCGATTGGAAGGCCAGCGTACCGCCACAGCTGTGTCCAACGAGTATATACCGTTCTCCGAAGCCATATTTGGCCTGCAGGAAGGCTAAGGCTGCTTGCACATCATTTATATGGTCGGGGTGTGCGGAGCTGCGGTATTCTCGGGGGTTAGTGCTCGACTGGTCCTGGGGGTGGTCTGGATGGGAACTGAGACGGTATGAGATAGAGGCGAATGCCGCGATGTGCCGAAGGGCATGAGAGTATTCCGGAGAGGTGGTGAGGACGGATTTGGCGGGATTGGCGAAGTTGATGGAGTCTACATTTGGGTCACGCCAGGCACCGCCATGAATTAAGCTGGAGTGATGCAATTAGTAGGTATATCAACAGTAAAAAGCATTGTTACGTCGTGGATTGTAGATTGAGAAGTATATACATTATCCAGTAGCCTTTGTCGAGGGTTTCTGAAAAGGTGGCCACTGTCACTGTTTGGAGATCGTGGTCTTCACCATACTTGAAGGTTTCGGTAGCCATTTTCAATGATTATTTAGGATGAGTGTTATTGTTGGTTTTGAAAGGAGTAGTACTATCCGGGGGGGGAGGGCAATGAGGGGGCCTCTTAAATGGAGGGGAGAGGCTGCTTAGTATTAGTACTAGTTAGGTAGTAAGGTGGTGGTGTTCGGCGGAGCAACTAGAATATCAGGATCGATCCGCTCGACCTGCGATAGTCCAGGGAGGTTGAGATATTGTACGCTTTGGCCATTATTAGGGAATATGCGACATCAGAAATCCACTCTTTCTGAAAATATTAGGATGGCAGCATTCCTTGAAGTCGAAACTTCTTGTTGCTCCCAAAGTGTCCAGACTGATCCCGTGAGGGTCTTGGCGCGCTAACCCACATTGGGCGCTAGGCGGTGGGAAATTGATGAATTCAATCCACACAAACCATCGCCGCCGACTGTCAACCCATTGTCGCCGTCGAACATATACCTGGGCAGCACATCCAACATGGCGGAGTAAGTCTTGTCGCTGGTTGTAAATCGCTTCTCTAAAATGGCTGCTGACGATTAAACCAGGAAAGAAGTTCCCCTCACGGCCGTCAAGGTCGATGCCTTGGTACGAGAAATGACCGCAAAAAATCACCCCCGCTATTTTCACGGCGACAGTAATGCTTACAAAGTTCGCATATAGGTGGTCATGAAGATCATCAAGCACTCCTCTCAATCTTTCCCGACGACTGCGACCGGTTCGATCGTCGGTATGGATGTGGACGGTGCCTTGGAGATCACGAACTCCTTCCCATTCCCAGTCGTTGAGATGCCCGCCGACTCGCACTTCGACAACGCCGCCCCTAACCCGGCTGCTGCTGCCCCCCGTGCGAAGGCCAACGTGGCTTACCAGGCTGAGATGATCCGCATGCTGCGGGAGGTCAACGTTGATGCAAACAACGTCGGTTGGTACACCAGCGCGAACATGGGCAACTTCGTCAACATGAACGTGATCGAGAACCAGTTCTTTTATCAGAAGGAGATGAACGAGCGGACAGTTGCTCTTGTGCACGATGTCAGCCGCAGTGCCCAGGGAAGCCTCAGCTTGCGGGCCTTCCGCCTGTCTTCTAAGTTCATGGCTGCTTTCAAGGAGAACAAGTTCACCTCAGAGGAGTATGTCTTCTTCCGCGTTGGCTTGGTTTAGTCTGCTATATCAGGCTACGCGTCTGCTTCGAGTGGTCTTGGCGGTGTGCTAACGTCTTTCAGGCTTCAAAAGTCCTCCCTGAGACACCAGGACATCTTCGTCGAGCTTCCAGTTGAAATCCGCAATTCTCACCTGATCACCTCTTTCATCCACCAGCTCCAGTGCCCTAGCCAGTCCACCCCTACCGACCTTCCCTCCTCTCTGGCTGCTCTGGAGAAGGGCCCCTTCGTCAAGGATAACGTTCTGGCCCCCAACTACGACAACCTGTCTCTCAGCATTGACCCCTTCCTCGAGAAGAACTGCGATCTTCTCCTGGACAGCATCGAGACCCATCACACCGAGACCAACAACTTCCAGTACTACCAGCGTTCGCTTGCTCGTGAACAGGCTAAGATCACCGCCTGGCAAGCCAAGCGCAAGGCCGAGAACGCCAGCCGTGCGGCCCTCAAGCAGCCTCTCCTGCCCGAGGATGAGTACCAGCGTCTGTTCAAGCTTCCCCAGGAGCCCAGCCGCCTCGAGACTATGCTCAACACCCGTCAAGTGGAACAGTACTCGCGCCAGATCGACAGCTTCGTTTCGGCGACGACGGGTAAGATGTTTGCGGTTAAGGGAAACCTGCTGCCCGGAGAGATCGCCAAATAGAGGAGAGGAGCTGACTGATGATGATTTGTCTCAACTGGAGGATTCTGGGTATTACATGCATGACCTTACGGCGTAGGGAGGGAAAATTCTGTATCTGACTGTTAATGTGTCTGTTTGTTTATTCCAGTGACGAATAGAGGTACGGGATATGACTGTCTTGGTTCCTACCCACCTTACCTATCTCCAACCTACGTATCCATTTGTCCTGCGCAAGTCCTCCTCATCAACTGATGAATGGATGGGGGTAATGCCCTAATACCGCTAGGGCATGCCTACCACACGTGATGCTGATAAGTACAATGACCTCATTCATGGCATCGATAACCGATTAGATAAGATCCTGTTATCGAGAAGATCAACGTCGATAATCGTTTCTTTTCTGCAGTTCTTCCACTGGTTGTTCATAGATCTTTCTTCAATTACAATATACATACCCTTAGTCCCCCTACATGGATAACAGTAACCTCGATTATCTGGGTGGCCAGCCGCCCTCTTCAACCACAAAACACCCTAGAAGCATCATGCCCATAGTTATGCCAACCCCTCTCCTCGTCGGAGAGCACCCAGAACCAACCAGCTAGAAAGCAACCAAAGGCCGGTGTCCTAGCAGCCATAGCCGTGGACTTCGTAGTATACTCAATAGACACACGGCCAAAGCCCGTATCCAATCACCAGACGACAACCATCTCATACAAATGTCAAAGGCGCATCAGGCACCATGAGAAGAGACGTATATGAGTACCAAGGTGGGGTTGGAATTTACCGTTTATGGGACTGCATTTTCCGACTTTTGAGGGAGGGGAGAAAAGGTGGCTTGTTTCTGGGAGAGTTCTGGGACTGTTGCTTCGGATGTGACAACTCTGCCTTCTTGATGTTGTTAAGACGAGGATTATATTCGGAAGCGAGGGTGTGGGAAGGTATATTGAGGACTGTTGGGTCAGTTTTGGGGGGGTGTTTATTTGGGATTTATATGCTATATCTCCGTAGAGAAGAGGGAGATAAATGACGAAGTGAAATAGTATGAACCTGGTTAACCGGTAGAGGAGGGTCTGTATTAAATATATAGATCATGGCTGATTATATTGCTTTATTGACGTTAACGAGTCGTCAAAGAGACGACTTCAGTTATTCTCATCATATATCATACATGCATCAGGTGTACAAAATCTCAGTCAAGAGACAATCTCAAAAACAAAACAAAAAAAAAGGGGGGGTGCTGAACAAATCATCAACACATGCAAGCGCAATATCAAGTTTCTCATCCAACGTTTCTGGTGTATAGTCATCACATCATTCCAATCATCAAATGCACTGAGAAAGACGGAGCGTTCTTCTGGCATCATGTCTCGCTGTCGAACGTAACCCTGCTCATCAAGTAGGCTCTCTCTTTTAAAGCATGCCATCAAAAGCTGGTAAGTTTCTTAAACCAGTTAGGCAGCTTCCCTCCAGAGCTAGGAGGTGGTTGGTCATAACGGTCATATCTCATTCCACGGTCTCGTTCGTAGTCTGCGCTACCAGAGCTGCTCTTCTGTCCTCTCTCAGACCTCCGAGCCTCGCGTTTCCTAATACGCACCTCTTCGATCTCTTGATCAGTAAGGCCGGGGTATCTGGCACGTCTTCTTGCCTTCCGGCGGAGTTCGCGTCGAGCCTCCTCATCCGATGATATCGAGTGCGCCCCATCCATGGGCTCTCCCGAGGCAGGGGGCATGTCCAATATAGTTTGTACAGGCAGAGGTGGCTCAGGAGGGTCGCTTGCTTGAGAATTAACCCAAGACGAAGTCTTATCTTTGCGTCCTCCAGGCATCATCGGTGGAGCTCTCATCTCCTCCTCAGGCGCCCTGGACCTTCGGCGTCTAGAGCGTTCACCGTCATCTCCAGCACGATGAGAACGATAGGCCCTTTCCGGGTCTCCACCCTGCATGTAGAAACCCCCAGCGGCGCTTTCATCAATATGCGAGTGCCGCTTTCTAGATCTCGGGTCATAGCCAGGGTTCTCATACATTTCAGCGTCCCTTTGCTGCCGCCGCCGTTCGCGTCGTTCAGCAGCCCTAGCTTCGCGGGCCTCGGCTTCCCTAGCTTCCTGCACCTGCACTTCCGCCACTCGGGCCTCTTGCTCCTCACGGGCACGGCGCTCTTCATGAGCAGCTCGACGAGCCATCTTCTCCTCTCGGCGTCGCTGTGCTCTCTCCTCCTCCTCTCGGAGTTGCATTTCCTGCATTTCGCGCTCGCGAGCCCTTTGCCTTTCTCGCCGTCTTGCCCGTCGTTCTTCGGCCTCTTGGAGCTCGCTGTCTCGATATGGATCTACATCGCCTTGCCGAGAAGTGCGTCGTGCTCTGCGCGCCTCTCTCCTAGCATCGACATCTTCTATCTGAATTTCTGGGACGGGCATTGCCGGTCCAGCATCAGTAGCATAGCCCTCACGGTCAGTGTCTGGCTTCATTGCGCGCCTTCTCTTCTCGTCTCGTCTCTGCCGCCGAATGTCCTCTCGCTCTGGCTCCGTCATATACCTAGCGTCCTCGTCCCGGTAAGCCCTAGATTTTTGACGTTCAGGTAGCTCGGGACGGATATGCTGGCGCAATGTTCCAATCAGTCCCATGAGGCCGCCAGTCTCTTGTTTCTTAGGGGCGGTATTTGATCGTCTTATCCGCCGTTCCCTCGGAGCCTCCACAAATGCTATGTCATCAGGTCCGGAAACAATGTCTGGACTTTGCTGGGTCGGGTCTGCATCGACCATAACAGCATCATCCTGGAGGTCTCCCTGCCGTGATCGTGACTAGATTATGAAAGCGGTATTAGCTTCTATTCGAAATTGCTTTAAGATAAGTTGCAGGTGGTGCTCGCAGCGCTTCTCTCTTACCTTCTTCCTCGAACGTCGTTCTGAATGTCGCGACTCTCTTGAGGGAGCCTTGGGCTCACCGTCAACCTCATCAGGATCAACCACGACAATGTCGTCATCGTCAATAGCGTATGGATCACGAGCGCCTACGATATTCAAGTTAGTAGACTTAAAAAATAGTGACACAAACATAGATGGCCTTACTGGATCTTTTCCGCGTACCACGCGGTCTCTCCCGTCTTGACCCAGATGGAGGAGCACCCATCATGCGGGCAGCTTTATCGGTCATCTCAAACTGCTCACCCGGTGGCGGCGATGGAAATTCAGTGTCATCCATATCTACAGGCGCCCGCCGTGACGTGTGCCTTGGAGCATACTCGCCAGGTCTCCTGCTGGATCTCGTTCTGGTGGGCGGCGGTGCCCCAAAAATAAAGTTCGAGAATGCTGCAGCCCGATCGTGTGTAGGTTCCCGTTGTCTGTCTTTCTCGAGTTCCAGCGATCTCTCTACCTCATCCTCCAGTTCTCTTGGCCTTGAATGCCTAGTTGACTTTGATCTTCCCATTCCCGAAGGAGATTGTTCCCTTCTGCTATGCCTCTCTTCTCTATGTCCTGACCTCTTCGGAGGTGGTGCCGCACCCCACGTGTCCCAAGAGGTGCTACCAGGTGCGCGTTCAACGCGCGGACGCCCCTTCCTTGCCACTCGTTCCGGTGCAACTGATTCGGGCGGCGGTGTCAGAGGACCTTCGGCGGCTTCCTTTGGAGCATCAACTACTAGCGCTTCTACAGGAGGAGCTGGTGGTGGTTCCGGAGCTAATACTGGCCTCCTGCTTTTCTTGACTTTCCTCATGGGCTTCTCAGGCTCTGGGGCAAGCGGCTCAGCGGGCTCAAATGCTGGCTCCGGCTCCGGCACATCGACAGCAGCAGGTTCGGGATCAAGCGCTCGCACGGGTGCTGGCTCTGGTTCAGGCACAGGTTGGATTTCAACCGCCTTGGCTTTCTTTTTCTTCCTTTCGACTTTAGGTGGGGGTACCGGCTCTGGCTCTGGTTCTGGTTCAGGATCAAGCGCCCGCACAGGTGCTGGCTCTGGTTCGGGCACAGGCTGCAGCTCAGCTACCTTGGCCTTCTTTTTCTTCTTTTCGACTTTAGGTGGGGGTACCGGCTCTGGCTCTGGTTCTAGCTCTGGCTCAAGTTCAGGTTCAAGCGCTCGCACAGGTTCTGGCTCTGGTTCGGGCACAGGCTGCAGCTCAGCTGCCTTGGCCTTCTTTTTCTTCCCTTCTGCTCTAGGTAGTAGTACGGGTTCTAGTTTGGGAACTGGCTCGGGCTCGGGTTCAGCAACCGGCACAACCTGTTCAGGTGGCTCGGGCTCGGGCTCTGCTGGTGGCTCTGGTGCAGGAGGCTCTGGAGCAGGCGGCTGAAGCTCAGGAACAAGGGTCTTCGATTTCTTCTTGTCTTTCTTTTTGGCTTTCTTAGGCGATACTACTGGCTCGGGCTCAGGTTCTGGCTGGTTTTCTGGTTCGGGCTCAGGTTGAGGCTCGGGCTCAGGCTCAGGCTGTTCTTCCGGTTCGGGCGCTGGTGGTTCTGGGGCAGGGGGTGGGAGGTCATCGAAATCGTCGTCAAAGGCGTCTGGAAAGCTTCCTGGTACAGTATCTCGTAAAATTCTTCTCTCTATAACTGGCTCAGGTTCAGGTTCAGGCTGTGGCTCGGGCTCTGGCTCTGGGGGATCCTCTACCGGTGGCAGCACCTCCTTCGCTTTAGATTTTTCTGCCGACTTTCCCTTGGACTTTTCTTTCTTTCCCCCTTCAAGAGCCTTAATGCGCTCTGCGACAGAGCTCTTGGTTGATGACTTGGTCTTTGATGTGACAACAGGTGTCTTTGTTGGCGGCGCGGCTGGCTGAGGTTCTGCGACTTCTGCGACTGGCGCGTCAGCCGCGTCAGCCGCACCAGCCTCTCTCGGCACATCTCCTACGTCAATCAAGAGATCATCATGGTCGGGCTCTTTGATTTGCTCGGTAAATGGTGGCTTTTCTGCCGATTTCTTTTTGGTAGCCTTAGGCACTCCCATCGCAGCTGCTCCCAAGTTTGCCCAGAACCCTCTGGTTGGCTTTGATGGCGTTTCCTCCGCAACAAGGCCCTTCTTTTTAGAGGGCTTTGTGCTAGCGTCATCCCAAAGAGGCTCCTCTGGTATACTGTCAAACGCATCAGGTTCAAGCGATAATCCCAGAGAAGGTGGAGTAGGTGCGGGCGGTGGAGGTTCATCATCAATCCTGTTCTTCTTGGACTTCTTTTTATCTTTTGGAGTGGGCCAGATGCCCCAACTATCGTCAACTGGCTCTTCAGTAATCGGCTCAGAAATTATTTCTGGTTGTGCAGCTTGCTCAGGGATAGGTTCAGGCATGGGCTCTGGAGTAGTCTCCTGGAATGGCTCTAGTTCTGGTTCTTGTACAGGTTCCTCTGTTACAGGTACCACTTGTGGTGGCCAGTCAAAGTCCTTGCCAGGAATTGGTAATCCTTTCTTTAATAATGATTTCTCTCGCTTCTTTCGATCTTTGGAGGAGAGATTATCCCAGTTATTGTAGAGTGGATCATCTGGCAGTGCAGGAGCTTTGGATTCCGGTACTGACTCAGGCTCGCCTTGAAACTCGGACTCTTCAAGCAGAGGGTCAGGGACGGGTTCAGGGATGGACTCCGGCTCTGGTTCTACTTCCGGTACTGGCTCCAGCTCTGGCTGCGGTTCCAGGCTTTGTATGGGCTCCTCCACCAGTGGTAGGCGCGGTGGCCAGTCAAAATCCTTGCCGGGAATCGGCAACCCCTTCTTTGCTAGTGATTTCTCGCGCTTCTTCCGGTCTTTAGATGAAAGGTCATCCCAATTGTTGTAGAGAGGGTCATCTGGTAGTTTAGGGATCTTCTCCTCAGGCTCAGGCTCTACCACTGGCTCTGGCTCTGGCTCTGGCTCTGGCTCTGGCTCTGGCTCTGGCTCTGGCTCTGGCTCTGGTTCTATCACCGGCTGTGGCTCTGGTTCTATCACTGGCTCAGGTGGTGGAGGGGGTGGCCAGTCAAAATCTTTACCTGGAATCGGCAACCCCTTCTTTGCTAGTGATTTCTCGCGCTTCTTCCGGTCTTTAGATGAAAGCTCATCCCAATTATTGTAAAGAGGATCATCTGGTAGTTTAGGGATAATCTCTTCAGGCTCTAGCTCTGCCGCCCCCTCTGATTCCACCACTGGCTCTGACTCTACCACCGGTTCTGGCTCGACCACCGGCTCCGGCTCTACCTCTGGCTCTGCCACTGGCTCTGGTTCTGGTTCTATCACTGGCTCTGGTGGTGGAGGTGGTGGCCAGTCAAAATCCTTGCCGGGAATCGGCAACCCCTTCTTTGCTAGTGATTTCTCGCGCTTCTTCCGGTCCTTAGATGAAAGCTCATCC
>ML736335.1:18707-31191 GCA_009193595.1 Aspergillus bertholletiae | reverse complement strand
GTGGTGGCCAGTCAAAATCCTTGCCGGGAATCGGCAACCCCTTCTTTGCTAGTGATTTCTCGCGCTTCTTCCGGTCCTTAGATGAAAGCTCATCCCAATTATTGTAGAGGGGGTCATCCGGTAGTTTAGTGGTCATTTCCACAGCCTCAGGCTCTACCGGCACCGGTGCTGGTGCTAGCTCTGGTGCTGGTACTGGTTCTGGATCTGCCACTGATTCTGGTTCCGGTTCTGGCTCAGGAACCTCTTCTACAATTGGTTCTGCTGTGCTTTCCACCAATACAGGCTCTGGTGGCGGCTGCGGTGGCCAGTCAAAATCCTTGCCAGGAATCGGCAGACCTTTCTTTGCTAGTGACTTTTCACGCTTCTTTCGGTCTTTAGATGAAAGATCATCCCAATTGTTGTAGAGTGGGTCTTCTGGCAATTTGGCTGTGGATGTAGGTTGTGGTTCTGCCTCAACTACGGGCTCCGGCTCTGGCGTTGGTCCTGGTTCGGGTGCAGTCGCAGGTTCCGGTTCTGGCTCAACAACGGGTTCCGGTTCTGGCTGGGGTTCCGGCTCGGGCGCTGGCTCCTCCACTGCAGGTCCAGGTGGAGGTGGTGGCCACTCGAAATCTTTCCCGGGAATCGGTAGGCCTTTCTTCATCAAAGACTTCTCGCGTTTCTTTCTATCTTTTGACGAAAGACTGTCCCAATTGTTGTAGAGCGCATCGTCTGGCAGTTTAGCTTCAGGTGCTGGTTCTATCACTGGCTCCAGCTCTGCCACGGGCTCCAGTTCTGCCACGGGCTCCGGCTCTGGCTCGGGTTCAGGCGTTGGTTCTGGTTCAGGTTCTGGCGTTGGTTCTGGCTCGGGCTCCTTCGTGGACCCTCCAGCGGTAGAGGCTTGCGTACGTGGTGGCCATTCAAAGTCTTTGCCAGGGATGGGAAGACCTTTTTTGACAAGAGATTTCTCTCGCTTCTTTCGGTCTTTAGATGATAGGGCGTCCCAATTATTGTAGAGTGGGTCATCAGGCAGCTTAGACTCCGGTGCTGGCTCTGGCTCTGGCTCTGGCTCAGCTTGAGCTGGAGATTCCGGTTCAGGCTCAGGTTCGGGCTCTGCTGGTGCACCTTTGTCCTTCTTCTTTTTCTCCTTTGTGGGAACATCCCAGCCTCCCCAACCATCCTCGTCCTTTTTCTCCTCGAGAATAGACTCCGGCGGCGGCTCTGCGACTATCGGTTCCGACTCCTCCAGAAGAGCGCTAGTCTTCGTTTTCTGGTTTTTCTTCTTGGTAACTGGAACGCCCCAGCCCCAGTCATCGTCATCAGCTATTTCCGGATCTGGTTCAGTCTTTTTCTTAGTATCTGGGAAGCCCCAGTCATTCTTCTTTTCTTGTATCCCGATATCTCCATTGCTAGGACCTGGAGGAGCCCCAAATCCAAATCCAAATCCAACTGAAGCATTCAAAGGATCAGCTGCTGAGCCAAATGACCACGGGTTGGTATTCTGTGCTTTATTCCCGTTCAGGCCACCAAGAGAGTCGAGACCCCAGTTACTCCCCGTATTATTCCAACTTTTATCCCATCCACCAAGACCCGTGCTCCCGCCAGTAGATTTGCCCCCAAAGGGGTCTAGGCTTAGATTCGGCGGAGATACGTTGTCACCTAAATTTACCTCTTGAAAAGAATTTGAAGGGGGGTCGGTATCAATCAGAGTGTCACCCTAAAAGAATTAGCGATAATGCTCCAGGATAAAAAGGGTGGCCGTGCCTTATCCTTCTTTTTATCCTTCTTCTTTCCTGCAGACGCAAAGTCTGCCCACGAATCATCGCCATTTCCACTACCATCGTTTGCCCAGCTCAGATTATTGCTATTAGCAGTAGCCGCTTCTTCTGCCGCCTTATTTCTCTCCTCCTCCTCTTTAGCCTTCCGCTCCTCTTCTTCTTTGGCTAGCTGCTCTTCCTCCTCTTTCTTTTTCTTCTTGTCCTTTTTCTTACTAGTTGTATTCCACACATCTCCCCAACCATCATCATCATCGCCGCCACCTCCATCACCACCGTTGTCCCCATCTCCTGACCCACCCGCGTTGCTTCCCCCGTCCCCACCATTCTGGTTTTCATCAGGGGGTGGGCTTTTATCACCATCTTCATTCGGCGGCGGAGTACTCTGTTGCTGTGCGGCCTGTTTCGCTTTCTTCTTCTTGCCTGCCCCCTTATATTCTCGTATGCCATATGGGTGATCTAAATCGATCAGGGGGGATTTAGATCTAGCCGTCGAACCCTCTTTTCCTATCAGGGGCACGGAGTCACGCCACAGATCTTTCTGTTTGGCTAACAGCGAAAGCGTAGAATAATCTGGGGGCAAGTCTTTGATGGCATCGTCATAGGATGGAGGGGGTTGGCCGTAGGGCTGAGGGTTTGGCGTCCGAAGCACTATCTCGAGAGCCAGTGCCGCTTTGGAGAATCGTTCATTGTGTCCAGCTATTGGTGATCGGACCGGGTAATCGTTTTTCTGCTCATTCTCGACTAAACAATAGTGCAGGCCTAGAGGCTTCTCGGGGCCGACTTCGAGTCCATCAGGGCGTACAATGCGCATACTCTCCATACTGGGGTTCAGGACCAGTGGTTGCACAGTGGTCGACTCAACTATGCGAGGCGCATGGATATCAAGAACTTTCGGCCTCAATTGAGGCTACCGCTAGTTTCAAGAAAATATTGAAGATCTGGGCTAGATCGTCGGGAGAGTCGCAGCAAAAGACTGCGTACAGGGAGAAAACAAAGAATGAAGAGGAAAAAGGAAAGAATAAAAAGACTAAGGTAAAAAAAGGTTCCACTAGAATATAATGCTTGTAACCAAAACTGGTCACACGATGTAAATGTTAGCGCGATCGGTATACCAACGGATAACCAACTAGACTTGTGACAAAAGCAGTGGCAATTAGAAAGCACACAGCACCAGAAGAGGTGTTTGGGATGGAAGGGAGAAGTGGAAGAAAGAGTTCAGCAGTAGGAAGAAACAAGGAGCGGAAAAGGCCATAGAACTCATGACCACGAGGCGGTGGGAAAGGAGGAACGTAGAGCAATGTTGCTGAAGATCCGTCCCTAGATAACAGACAGGATTGGATGGATGGTATGTAATGGACAGCTAGGAATGTGAACTAGTTTTGGCACATACATCGGCATGGAAGTCAGCGGCGGTGGTGCAAAAAAAAAAAAAAAAATAGTGAAAAAAAACTGAAAAAAAATTTTTCTGTTAATGTTAGATTATACTTTCCTACCTTCAAATAATAATTTGTGCTGCGCGTTGATCTGCGTGGTACGGAAGAATGCGATAGTATCTTTGATTCCCGATGGGTCAAATACTAGTAAAACGGTGGCTGGACGTATGAGCCAACCAGACCGAGTCTCTAACTGAATCTGGTGCATTAAGATTAGCAATAACTTTCAGTCATGAACCACCTAATTGAACAGGAGCAATGGAAAAAAAAAAGGATGCAAGGTAAGAAGTCACGCAGGCACAGGCCACTTACACACGCGATGGGATTGCGCGCAGAGACTGGGGTTGTGAGTCGACGGTCCTATCGATAAAGATTCCACCCCTCCTTCTCAGCGGGATTATGGACACAGGTGTACGACGAACAACAAATGGTGGTGAAAGCACTGACACTCAAGTGCGATCTAGAATAGGTATATATGTCTCTTTTATACCTTAATGGTCAATAGGATATGTAGGCTAGCAGATCCAGTCACTCTCATTGCATCGTACTAACATACCTTCGGATAGAGCGTTTGTTGTCCCATTAAAGTGGGGTTCCTAAGGGAACAACAGATCAGTCCCTAGTGTTCCGGTCCAAAGAAGCTAAAAGTAGAAGATGATCGGTTCCGTGGTTCACTTCGGGGAGGTTGGAGGATTGCACAGGAACTGCTCTACCTTATTGCCTGGTAGGAGTACGAACAACTATACTAAAGAAGTGATTGGCCCCATTCAATTATGTGGAATGAGTGGAATATAGAAATCTCACCAGTATACTACAGCAAGAAGAGAAAAAAAAAATCGAGGTGTTTCAAGAAGGAACCAAGTGCTTTGCATTGAAGGATTAATTCAGAAAGACTACTAGAGAACTAACTATAAAATGTACTCCCGCAATTACTACTCACTACCTTAGCTACTGAGGCTGCTACAAGTGAATAAAATGGACTCAGGCCACAAGGCCACAAAAAACCAGGGACCAACAATCAAAACAAAGAAGGAGATTTACTAATAATCGCTCGCCTGTGAAACAACCACTGCACAATTATGGAGCCAAAAAGTCTTCGGGCAGCAGGAGACCCATTTCATACATTCTTCGAAAAGTAGCGAGAACCTCGGGTAATGAGGAGGAAAGTGTTGAGGTCTTTCGAAGGAAAGATTCTACCGCTATCGGTGTTCTTCACCGCATCGAAGGCGAAGATCCACCGTGAGCCTATGAGAACCCATGTCCATGATGGAGCCCCCCCCCATTTTCGTCTTACGTCTCCTGACGGAGGATTGCCAGTTCTGAGGCAAGCTGATCCGTCGTTGCTTCTTTTAGTTTGACAGTTGTCAAAACTCTACTGCAGGCTATCGCGCTTCGCCCCAGTGCCTGGCTCCATACTCATTTCCGATAAAGAGAGGAATCCCATGACATAGAGCGCTAACCGTATCCGTAGATTGGTGCCTTAGGTAGTCCTCGTCGGGAGACGGTGCGTTCCTTTTCAGGGAAAGTGGTTTTGTCCCGCTTGGCAGCGTCATCATACATTATGTCCCTCATACAGTGAGTGGTATTGTACCCGTTGCCTGAGAGTGACTCATGAACATCCTCAATTATGCATCTCTCTAGCAAATAATTCATGCGGGACCTCTATGAGTCATGGTGTCTATCTGCAAGAGTCTGTTAGAACTAAATTAGCAGGATCCACCCCCTCCCCGATTCAGTAAACAAAACGGGGTAGAAGTTTGGTGGAATGCAGATTATATATCTTCCAGGGAGTGTAACTACTGGTACCCAACTGCAGCCTCAACAGTATACATCGAACTTTTTCCCTACTATCGTAATCTGAAGTTATCTTGACCCTATATGATCCAGAGATAAACCCGTTGGCATATTGACCAGAGAGCTACCATGTCTAATGTAGTCATGCCATCTATTGTAGTGGTCTACTGTAAATGGTCCCTTGTGCTACCCGAGAGCAAGATGATGATAGATGCAGGGGAGTATCGAAGCCTCCGTCTATCACTGCATATGCAGATTTGAATTCAATGCCAGGAACAGTTTTTGTTGTGTAACATCATCGTCCTTTTGTATTTGTTTATACAATATCCAGAATCCCAATCTCAATCAATAGACTAGAGCGATAGAGGTCATGGTTCGGAACCCCCCCCCCAAATAGCGTATGAGCATAATCAGAATCAGCCTGCAATCCGTGATATAGCAGTATTGGTAATAATACTTGAACTTAAGATACCATAACTTATGTAGCATACAAGTAATCAATCGACGAAGATAAGCTATTGAACACCTGGGACGCAAACAGACGAAAGAAGGGTGATGGGAGGGAGGTATAGCGATCGAATGCTTGCCACTCATAATAAAAATAGATCATCCCTAGTCGCAATCAAGGATCGCCGTTGCTACTTGGACTAAAGCAAAGGCCTACAGGCTTTACCTCTATAAACTCTTACTCGGACCTTCGAAATTTAGCCGGCTCCTCACCGTACACTTCTCGATACTCGCGGAAATAACGTTCTCTGTCGGCAGCATGAAGTCGGTCGTATTTCTGGTCTATGTTAGCGTTATCCTCACGGGTGTGCTATCTTCAGAAGGGTTCGGCAGGTGTACCTCTTTCTCCGATTCCGTCAAGCCTTTCCATTCCTCCGCGACCCGTGCACTAATGTCCTTGACAGCCATGTGCTTGAAGTCGCCCTGTCCGGTGCGTTCAAGGTAGAAGATGACATAGGAAGAGGAAGCACGCTTAACCAATCGATCGTCTCGAAGAGGGGGGTACTTCTTCTTCGTGAGTCTTGTTAGTTTGACTCGTGCGAGGTTCGCGTCTTTGACCTGAAGTGGAGTGTAGGATTTGATCCATTCGTTGTATGCAGTTGCATTGGCGTTTTTGTTGGACTCTGCGACTGCAGCCAGGTGCTGTCATATCTGATTAGTGATTTTTACACTGCGAAAATTATTTAAAGTGCCAAACGAACCTCTCGCTCTTCCTGACTGAGTGTCTTAGCAAGATCAGTCGCAGCTTTAAATGCATCCTGCGGCTTTGAGTAGCTATTTCGTGCTTCTTGAAACTTCTCCTTAATGGCCAAGGTAGTCACACGCTCCGGCAATTTCTTTGGTGCCTCCAGTGCAGCAATTTTGAGGTCCTTAATCTGATCTCTGAGTTCTTGTGCCTTCTTGGCCTCTTTTTGCTTCTCAGTCAGTTGCCTTGCCTTTGGCTTGGGTTTCGGTTTCGGCTTCGTTGCTGAGCTCTTCTTGGTTTTCTTGGGCTTCTTTGTTTCCTTTTCGTCTTTGGTGGATTTGGTCCGTTTCGTCTTCACGCCATTGACATCACTTGTGGTCGCATCGGTTTTAAGTAGGCGTTGCGAAAGGACGCTGGCCGATGGAAGTACCCTGGAAATTGGGCGCAAAGTTTGACCGCGCGTAATCAAGGAAATGCGCCTAACGTGGCTCTGGGCAATGGTTATACGGATAGGGCGAGAGAAAGCATCGCTAAGATGCAGGCTCCGGAGGATGCCTCCTCCGCGCCGAGCTAGATTCAAAGGCATTATCCCAAACAATGCAAGAGAACTAACTGCAATTGGAGATATAGAACTGCCAATGTTAACAAAGATAGGGGAGCCCGACTTCTAGGGGAATAGTAGGAGCTTCTGCTGCAGGAACCCTAGTTGCAAGAGCTCTAAGACGAATGCGGGAGGTTGGGATCGCGTCACTCACTTGCAGGTCGTTTGGACGTAAGCCGAAATAGGAAGTTGCACACACGTGACCATAGCTATCATGAGCTATTAACATCACGTGTAATAGGACGACGGGCACTTTGGGTTGCGGATAAGGTACAACTGAAAAAAGAATAGATGGAGAACCGTATCTCCGCGCTTCGGAAGCCGCTAAACCTCGCCACCGTCTTAATACGACTTTTACTGACTCTATAACAACAGAGCCTTGCTTTTAATGGAAGGGTAATAATTGCTCTGATAATTTCATCGCGTACTCGGATTTTTTTGAGCTTCAGTAATACTCACTCATCGCTGGCCTGCAACAATGGCTCGCCACGGGGATACTCGCTCACCATCACCTGTAGGCAGCACATATTCTTCATCCAGACGGAGTCGCAGAGATGATGATCGCTATGAGAGGAGTAGACGAGACGATGGGCGGAGCTACAGAAGATCTCGCAGTCCCGAGGTATGACAATCGGGTATCTTAGTCCTATCCTTATCTTTCTAACATATACTTTCAGAAGCGATACCGTGACCGTGAACGTGACCGTGATTCATATCGTAGACGTGACCGCTCGCTAGACAGACGCGCCGATTACCGTGATGAAGATACGTATAGACCAAGTCGGCGGGATCGTTCTCGTGACCGACGTCGGTCGAGAGATAGAGATGATGATCGGGATTACCGTCGCAGAAGTCGCGATAGAGACTATCGAAGCAGGCGAGATGACTCCCGCGACAGGGCTCGGAGACGGACAGATGATTCTGCTGACTTGAAACACAAGTCTAGACGGGATGATAGCCGGGAACGGGCCAGAGATTCCGTTCCCAGGTCTCGAGAGGTAAGCTCATATGACCCCCTCCGATGCCATAACCGGATACTCATCGATGGTATCATCTCACAGACATCGAAGCCTTCGACGCCAGCGGCGAACACCGGTCTGACAGAAGACGAAAAGCGAGCCGAAAGATTGGCCAAGCTCGAAGCTTGGAAGCAAAAGCAAGCCGCAGAGAAGGAGCGCAAACAGCGAGAAGCCGCCGCAGCTGGTGGAGCTAGAAGTATTCTCGAAGAAATTGACAGAAAGTCGGGTTTATCACCGGCTGTTGGGTCTCCTCAGTCCCCTGCGACTCCCGTTGACGCTCCCCCAGCGATGTATGCTGGAAAGTTTGACCCGAAGGCGATTGCAAAGAATGCCGCACCGGCTCCAGCTGTGAAGTCTGTTCTGGGGGATGATATTGCTGTTCCGCCGTCCGCTAAGACATCTGCTACCTTCCCTTCCACAAAGACTCAGGTTCAAGCTAACAAACCTTCCACTACTACAAGCAAATCTTCATGTACGTCTTAGCCTTCTACTCATTTTAATTTATATCCTACTAATACGAATTTGCAGCTTTGAAAGTGAAGGGAAACGTGGGTAGTTTCGGTTTCGGAACGAAGCAGGCCACAGATACCGAGAAAGCCTCAGCGACGAAGACTCTAGGCTTTGGCGAGGAAGAATCTACCCGGCGGAAATTAGAGAGATTGCCTACTCCTCCGTTGGATGACGCCAAAGATACTAATAAGGAAGATGATGTGACAGTAGATGACGATGATGATGACGTTGATATGCAGGATGGTGACACTGAGGAGGAGAATGCGGCCGCAGCGCGGGCGGCCGCAGAGAGGAGAGAAGAACGACTACAGAATGAGGCACGTGATTCTCAACCAAATGGCGACGTACAGATGAGCGATACTTCGAATCAGCAAGCCGCAGATAAGATGGAAGTGGACGCAGAAGAAGAGGAAGAAGTGGATCCCCTGGATGCCTTTATGTCTGAATTGGCAGAGTCTGCACCTCCTAAAAAGAAGGTTGGCGCCAAGTTCGCGAAAGCTAAAGCACAACAACCTGAGGCTCTCTTTGGCGACGAGAATGATATGGACATGACTGCTGTTGGCGACGGCGATGCAGATGATTTCCTTGCTATTGCTAACAAGGCCAAAAAGAAGAAGGATATCCCAACTGTTGACCACAAAAAGGTGGAATACGAGTCTTTTCGCAAGAAATTTTACACCGAGCCTTCTGATTTGGCAGCAATGTCCGAAGAAGAGGCCGCTAGTCTGCGGTTGGAGCTTGATGGCATTAAAGTCCGTGGCGTGGAGGTTCCAAGGCCGGTGTCGAAATGGTCCCAGTGTGGGCTGGGTGTGCAAACCTTGGACGTGATTGATAGACTTGGTTATGCTGCACCTACCTCCATCCAAGCACAGGCTATCCCGGCGATTATGTCCGGCCGTGATGTGATTGGTGTAGCCAAGACTGGGTCGGGTAAAACAATTGCATTCTTGATCCCTATGTTTCGGCATATCAAGGATCAGAGGCCGTTGGAGAATATGGAAGGTCCTGTTGGTCTCATAATGACACCGACTCGCGAACTGGCAACTCAGATCCATAAAGATTGTAAACCGTTCCTAAAGGCTTTGAATCTTCGTGCAGTTTGCGCTTATGGCGGCGCTCCCATCAAAGATCAAATTGCTGACTTAAAGCGTGGCGCGGAGATCATTGTCTGCACACCTGGGCGTATGATTGATTTGCTGGCAGCAAATGCTGGCAGAGTTACAAATTTGCGCAGGGTCACATATGTGGTTTTGGACGAAGCTGATCGCATGTTCGATATGGGGTTTGAGCCCCAGGTCATGAAGATTCTGGCGAACGTTCGACCAGATAAGCAGACCGTTTTGTTCTCTGCCACTTTCCCGCGAAACATGGAGGCACTGGCTCGCAAGACCTTGAACAAGCCCGTTGAAATTGTGGTTGGCGGAAGGAGCGTTGTTGCACCTGAGATCACCCAGATAGTGGAAGTTCGGAATGAGGATAAGAAGTTTATCAGGCTTCTTGAACTTCTCGGTAACTTGTACTCCAGTGACGAGAATGAAGATGCGCGGGCATTGATTTTTGTTGAACGTCAGGAGGGCGCCGATACTCTACTCCGCGAGTTGATGCGTAAGGGTTATCCTTGCATGTCCATTCACGGAGGTAAGGATCAGATTGACCGTGACTCCACTATCGAAGATTTCAAAGCAGGTATTTTCCCAGTTTTGATTGCCACGTCTGTTGCAGCTCGTGGTTTGGATGTTAAACAGCTCAAACTCGTGGTGAACTATGATGCCCCGAACCATCTCGAAGACTATGTTCATCGGGCTGGACGAACTGGCCGAGCTGGTAATACTGGTACGGCGGTTACATTCCTGACAGAAGACCAGGAGCGATACTCCGTTGATATCGCTAAGGCGTTGAAGCAGAGTGGACAGTCTGTGCCGGAGCCTGTGCAGAAGATGGTTGACTCCTTCTTAGAGAAGGTGAAAGCAGGTAAAGAAAAGGCCAGTGCGTCTGGTTTTGGTGGAAAGGGTCTGGAGCGCCTTGATCAGGAGCGAGATGCTGCTCGAATGCGTGAGCGCAAGACATACAAGACTGGTGATGAAGGCGAAGAGGAGGAAGAAAAGGATGAGAAGAATGAACAGGCCGAAGAACGGTTCAACAAGGCTCTCTCATCGGTTCAATCCGCCGCTGCGCCGAGTCTACCTGGCGTTCCCAAGGGCATTGATTTGGACGGCAAGATCACCGTGCACAAGACTGAAAAGGAAGCCAACGGTTCGAAGAATCCACTGGACAAGGTGGGCTCGGCAGTCGCTGATATTCACGCTCGTTTGAGCCGTGCCGGTGTGATGAGGTCTGGAGTGCCTATTGATAACCGCGGGCCTGATGCTGGGGCTTTCCATGCCACCCTTGAGATCAATGATTTTCCCCGTAAGTTTGTCCCCTGCCGTTGAATTCTATTTTCTATACCTATTCAGCTACTAATGTGGTCTCACGCAACAGAGAAAGCTCGTTGGGCAGTCACTAACCGAACCAACGTGGCCAAGATTCTTGAAGCCACAGGGACGTCAATTACCACGAAAGGCAGTTTCTATGCCACCGGCAAGGAGCCCGGCCCTGGCGAGAATCCTAAACTGTATATTCTTGTTGAGGGCGAAACTGAGCTGTCTGTGACGAACGCCATGCGCGAGTTGATGCGGTTACTCAAGGAGGGAACCATCGCCGCTGCGGATAGTGACGCGAGGGCTCCGGTTGGAGGACGTTATAATGTGCTTTAAGTAGCAGCGCTTACATATAACTGTATCATATCCCGAACATACAGAATATTATCCTTGTGGCACGAATTGCGCGTGCGCGCGCGCGCTCTCTCTCCCCCCCTTTCTTAAAAGCTTGGGTATCATAGTCAAATTCTTCAACGGGCGCTCTGTACAGTGCCAACAATAAAGTTACGACGCGCTAAAGATCACTGTACTTAACCCAAACGCTCAATAACCGCCCAACTCCGAATGAAGAAAGCAAAAGTGAGTCACCGGCGATTCCCAGCTCGGGACAAGCTTCAACCAAAGTAGTCTGGATATTTATCACTCCCATCTTCTCGCCGAAGCAGCATTATCCGCATCCCTAGCAGCCCTCTCATCGCGACTAGCCTCACCCAGCGTCTGGGCTTGTGTTTGGACCTTTTGAGCTGCCAATTTGGCCCCTAACTTGCCCTTGTTGCCCGCCGTAGTCGACTCCGCCCGTTTCTATGCATCCCCCGTATTAGTACACAATCCTGCACAGCGACACCATACTGATGTTCTGGACATGGAGGAAGCAACTTACCTGTGCTGCAATCGCTGCATTTGTCCGTGCATCAGCTGTATCGGCGCCGGCCCCTGGAGCTCCCGCGCCGCCTAGGGTTCTTCCGGTACTGGCATTTGCGGGGAGCGGGGCGCGTGGACCAGAGTTGGATTTCCCTGTTTCTCTGGGGGGAGGATTTGCGGAGCCCAGGACGCGGCCGGGGCTGGAAAAGGCCTCGGGTTCGTTTTTGGAGCGGGAACAAATGTTTCCCATCTCTCTGGTTTGATTGATTTTTGTCCGTAAGTGTTTGGTGGATGGGTGCGGCGAGGTGGAGGCCAGGAAGGATTATTTGGGTTTAGCGGTGATCCAAGTACGCAGTGTATGTATCTCGTTGTGTGACGGACAGAATTGGGAGGCTTGATTGATATGATTGATAGATATGTCAGATTGGACGTGTTGGATAGTTTTTGGGGGAGTAAAGAATGCGATTGAAGGTTGATTGGACCGTTGAGATTGACGATTGTACGGAGATAAGATGTTAATAGTTAGGTTGGAGCCTAGAGTAGAGTAGGTACCGTTACGGGAGATGACGATCTGGAGTAACATCCGCCTGTGCACGTGGTTTGGGGCCCGCGTCGCATTCGCATTTCGAGCGGCGGCCAAGTTTAATCCTCCCTAATCTTAGTTGAATAGAAAGAACCATATCATTAAAAACACATCATTCACATTGGTCGTATTCTTTCTGGCAATATGCCTTCTATGGTGACTGCTCATACATACACAGCCTTATCTCTAGATCCATGGTTACCTGGCGACTCGTGAGGCCATCGACGAAACACACTTCAGTGTTGGTTCCGCTCTTGGAAAAGTGGAGGAAGTTTGGGAACGGCAGGAGCCTGAGGCAATCTGCTTGGGGGGGGGGG
>ML736335.1:0-18697 GCA_009193595.1 Aspergillus bertholletiae | reverse complement strand
CTTCTTTGTTTATTTTACTATTTTATTTTATTTTATTTTATTTTTTTGCTTCATTTATTTCCTCCCCCCTTCATCTCCCTCACCCGTGACCCAATGAGGCAGTCACAGACTCCGGGACTTCCAAGTTAATCATTCCGAATCAAAATGCCCTGAAAAACTTCCAAGTTGGTTCTGCGATCCAAGAGTCTTCTGAAATCTGGGCACGCTTATTCGCCAAGGGCGGGCGGGCAATGACGCCCTAACCCGCAAGGTCCTCAAAAGACCGCTTTCCTAGTTTTCTCCCAAGGTCCTCACCACCTTTGTCTGATTTGGTGACTGAAAGTTATGTGTGATAGAATCACCGCAAGGCGATTCATAACTCGATACCGAAGATCACCTCATTTTATACATCTCAGAACGCTCCCAAGGTCCTCGCCCCCTCTGGTCCCTCATGCCCCAGGCGGTCAGTTTTTTTCGCTTCCAATTGCACCGGCCATTCCAGGCGATCGTGACGCACTGTGCATGGCTGGTTGAGCCTGGTTGACAATCCGGTCATATTCTGTGGATTCTGCAACTGGCAAGTTTGTGACCCCTCTTATTGGTATGTAGTGCACCGCTCTACTCGATCGCGTGGAGGCAATGTGGGCTAACGCTTGCAAAGTCTAGAGTGCTGAAGGACCATCCCGCCGAGTGAACCCCCGCCTTGTTCTCTTCTTACCTTCTCTCCGGGTGGCACTTGCGTTTGACCCTTCGTGAACTTTGTTCCTGGATTCAAGCCCAACTGTCTGATCTCTCCTCTGGGTACCAAGAGACTGTTTCGACGTCAAGTGACGTCGGTTCGGTTTGCCGTGCACCATGGCTTCTCACACTAAAAAGGACGACTACTGCCTCGAGTGTCAGTGGGAGACTTTTCATATAGACGGGAAAGAATCGGAGAACCAGCTTGATGCCCCCGCAACATCTCAGTGGGATTGCCCGGGCGAGGATCCTGACGCCTCGCTCAATCACTGCCATGTCGACGACGCCTGCTGCGACATGGACGACTGCTCCATCACTTGCCCTTCGGTTTGCGACGGTCTCGTGGAGTGCGATGACGCCGTATGCACCGATGCCCACTGCAATGATGACTGTGAGGATACACATTGCGAGAACGTCGAGACCCTCTGCTTTGATGAACACTGCTTTGATAACAATGGCAGCGATGCCACCGCGACCGACCATACCCTGGAGTCTCTTTTAGGGCTGGCTGCCCCCATTAACCTCGAATCCAATGAATTGCTTTCTGCATGCACAGTTGAACAATCGCAAGGAGAACAGCTGCCCAAAACAACGGGAACTGTCACTTCAGAGATGATGCCCCCTCAGCCCTCTATGGACTCCCTCTTCCCGCAGCATTCGATCCCCATCGCCCACTGCCACTCGCACAGCTTCCCTCATTTTCATTTCCATGAACCCCCTAAAGATGCTCATAGCAACATGATGCACCAACCATTCCCGGTTCAGAATGGGGTGAATCCGGCAGATGTATTCCACATGCTGGGAATGTGTTCAGACCTCTCTACCTGTCAAAACTTTCATGTACACCAGAGCACGAACTGCGACCATGTTAACAAAGTGAATCCTGAAACTGGTTCTAATCCACTCGCCTGTTTCCATATCCCACCTAATGTTAATCTCAACGACCTCATAAAAAGCCCGTTACATATACATAGTAACCCCTCGAGGGGCCCCTGCCGCACGCATCACCGGTGTCGTGCGCATACACATGCTCACGTGCACCCGTACGGACATTATTCGCCATACTCCCGCCAGTCCCGGTCTAGCGTGAGCTCGCAGTTGCTCTCTAGCCCGGGCGATACTCCTCCACCTCTGGAGGGCGGGACACCGTCGGTGCTGACAAGCCCGGCTACTCCGACCGAGAGCAATGTGCATATTTGCAAATGGACCACCACGTCGAGCGGCGTTAAGACCGTTTGTGGGGCAGAGTTCTCTGATTCCTGCACTCTTCAAGAGCATCTGATCGCGCAACACATGTCAACGATCAACGGCGCCAAAGGTGTTGGGTACTACTGCTGCTGGGAGGGGTGCCATCGTCCAGATGAGCCATTTTCGCAGAAGTCGAAATTGCAGGGCCATTTCCTGACCCATAGCAACTGTAAGTCTCCGCCGGTCCTTCATCAAGGATGAAAGCTGACCTTCTGAAAAGACAAGAATTTCAAATGCTCGGTCTGCGGCAAGTTCTTCGCTCGACAGGCGACTCTGGAACGCCATGAACGAAGCCACCGGGGGGAGAAGCCCTATAAGTGCTCTGAATGCGGGAAGGCCTTTACCGACAGTAGTGAACTGAGTATGTAACAAGCCGATGGTGTGAGATGGCTGGTGCTGATCGGTGCTGATCGAATAGAAACCCATTCCCGGACGCACACCGGAGAGAAACCTTTCAAGTGTACCTTTCCCGGCTGTAACTTTCAGACTGGTGATGTGAGTGCCGAGTTGATCTATTGGATTCCGGGCAGGCCAATGCTAACCCAATCCACGCAGTCATCAAACATGTCTAGCCACCGCTTAAGTAAGTTGCTGTCCGTTTGTTGCCGGGGCGCGATGCTAATCGATACAGCGCATGGGGAACGGAAACACAAATGCATTTACCCAGGATGCACTAAGAGCTTTACTCGACCTGGTGAGTGCCTGCCGCGCAACCTCGCCTGGCCTTGACCCTGCTGACCATTCCAGACCAACTCAAGCGACATATGAAATCGACCCACAAGCACGACAGTTCGACCGTGATGTCGCCCGTTTCAGAACCGTTTGCACTCTCCTTCCCCATCGTTTAGAGTTTGGAGTTCCCAGGGCCTATTTGTACCTATTTTCTCACCTATAGTCGACACAGGGAATGGCGCGACCGGAGTTGGAATCTATATAATCTCTCTAGTGGTCGGGTTTAATGTGGCATTCAGGACTATTTGCAACACGGAAAAAAGAGATACCTTAGTTGGATATATGATGATTAACGAGCTGTCTGATGACGATTCGTCTATGTTACAAGTCATGTATAGTATCCGTTTGCTGTCACAGCAAACGAAGAGCATCCCACCACGGGATAATGCAATATCATGAGATCACCGTCGACCAATGTCCAACCCTGTGCCATGGATGGCCTCTTTTCCGCCCCTAGGTAAACTACATCGAGTATTAATCATCCTTGGCCCTCTCCTCCAACGCGGCTACCGCATTCTCCAGCTCCCTCACGCGGTGTCCGACCCTCCTTTTGACCTCCTGGCGGACCTCGGGCTCAATAGCCGCCGGGTCAAAATACGTCGACACGAGCTGACTGCCGGAATCATCGGACTGCGGCTGCTGCGGCTGCGGTGGCTCCCCTTGCGCGGCTATCTCGGTGGTGTAGAGCGCAAACACCGCGCTCAGCTGATCCAGGGCGTCGCGCGCCGACTCGCGGTCCGAGGCAGCGTAGATGGTGGTGCCGTTTGTGCTGTCAGTTGCGATTTCGAATTCGTCTTTGGCAGTTTCGTAGCTGTTTATTCCAAATTAACATGAAAGACTCAATGGATCTACGGAGTTGTGTACATACAGTTCTTGAAGTTCTTCGACCATGAGATCGGCTTGACTTTTGCCGCTGGAAGTTTGGGTTGATCCCCATCGTGTTGGAGGTAGGAATTGGGGGCGGGATAGAGATGGAGGGTTGGTTGCGGTGATCGTGACCGATGAAGGGCGTTTGGGGAGACATGTTGATAGCGGGCGAAGGCTGCGCATGGGGGTTGCGGCGATGGCCCGGCCGGGACGGAGGAGACGGAGGGAGGAGGTGCGCAGGGGAGGCATGGTGAATCTTTTCTTTTCTTTACGGTCTTTCTTTGCTGAGTTGATCGGGCAGGTTTGCTGCGGTCGTGATGAAATTGAGTGGATGGGGGATGGTTGAAGTGGAAGTCAAGTCCAGAGTAGTCGAGTTGGAGATGGGGTGATGTATTCCCGTTATGTCCGAGGATGACGTCGGGATTGATTACATTCCTTTCGGCAACTCATGTGCCATTCAATCCATTTATACTCCAACACAACACAACAAAAAAAAAAAACTCTCTAATTCTATCTCAATTGCTCATCAAATAAAGAAAAACAAAATGAATCAAATCAGAAGCCCATCCGCATGCCCCCATTGGCACACACCACGCTGCCCGTGCACCACAGCGCATCCGGCGTACAGAGCATCCCCACCACCCCCGCAATCTCACTGGTGAACGCCGGCCGTCTGCCCCCCATCTTCTCCTTGATCAAAAACCGCTGCTCCTCCGTCAAGCTGTCCATCTTCGCATCCCCCTCCACGACCTTACTCAACGGCGTGCTATCCATAAACCCCTGCATCTGCTGCCAGAACCCTTCGCCAGTCGCAAAGTACATATCGCCAATGACCGGCCCCGGGTTGACGGCATTCACCGTCGCCCGGTCCGCCAACTCCCGCGCCCACGTCCGCGTCATCGCCTCCAGCGCCGCCTTGGTGCCGCCGTACACCGTCTGCCCCGTGAACCCGATGCTACTCGACACGCTCGAGATATTGACGATGCGGCCGCTGCGGTCTGCCGGCAGGAATGGCGCCGCCGCCTGCGTCAGCAGCAGCGGCGCAAGCACGTTGATCGTGTAGTGCCAGTTGAAGTACTCGCGGTCCATGGCGCCCTTCTCGGCGTCGTTGAGGAACCGGTCCTGGCTGACGCCCGCGTTGTTGATTAGGATGTCGATCTGTAGCTGGCCGCTCGTCTCCGACGCGAAGTGCTCCTTGGCCGCTGCCAGGATCGCCGTCGTCGCTTCTTCCGTCTGCAGGAGGTCCGCCTGCACGCTGATGCATTTGATGCCGTGCTGGCTCGCCAGCTCGCGGCACAGGCTTTCCGTCCGCGATTGTGAGCTCGCTGACGTGTAGTTTAGTAACAGGGAGCAGCCTTTTGCGGCGAGGTTGCGGGCAATCGCTTCGCCAATTCCTGTGTTTTTTTGTGAGTTTAGTTTAGTTTAAGTGTGTTTTGTTTCGGTTTGGTTCTGGAGGTGAATGGGCTGTTGGACATAGACATGGGGACATGGACTTACCCCGCGAACCGCCGGTGACGATGCCGAATTTGCCTTCTAGGGGTCTGGACATTGTTGGATATGTAGTTCTTTTCTGGGGGAGAGGGTGTATAGATGTAACAGACGTAGATGTATCTTGTAAGTGGTACCTATAGAAGAACTCGTCGACCTGTAGATAGATAGTCCTTCCCAGAGATATGAAATAGAAGAGTGCCTATAGAGTTAGGTATAGAAAATAGAATATAGAGTACGGAGTATAAATACAAATAAATCCCAACCCTCAGACCATGCGTCCCCCGTAGACCAGCTCAGCCCTGGTTTATATAGTCTAGACCATATCGCCCAATACCACCCTGCCGTTTAAATACCAAAAAAAAAAATATAAATAAAAAAAAATCAAAAATAAAAAAAGAATCTATTTAACCGCTTTCCCTACCGAATTGCCCCCCCAATGGACCAGCCATTTAAATTGGATTGAATTGAATGGAGGGGTGGTTTCCTGGTGGATCATATGGAGATTTCGTTCATGTTCTTGTTTCTCCACCAAACGGAAAATTACCCCTTTTGGGGTTCCGGCGGGGGTCCATTATTTCCTTTCGTATACATAACATTTTCACTGTCATTTGTTCCAATTATTATATTATTATTATTATTATTATTATTATAGCTGAGAATTAAAATAATATGTGGACTTGATTCCTGTACTTATCTCTGTTAGGGAGACATTTGTGATTTATACTAAAATATATACGGAGTGATCCGTATATATATATAAAGCTTTGTGTAAGTGAGGCTGTCTGATTAAGGTGAATGAATGTAGAGAATATTACTACATATTCAGAAAAATATTGGTTCCTATTTCGGAATTTCCAGTGCGCAGTGAGTATAGGAGTACAGAGGATTGATTTGAACCTCAGCAGTCTATCTATAGTTGCATTTTGTATCTTGAAGAAGAGGCTCGAGCTGATGACTTTTCTAGGTACTAAATTAACCGTGTTGCGTCTCGTTCTGAATATTGGTTTTCTTTGTCCCTTTCTTTTTCTTTTTTTTTTTAAATAAGAAAACTCATACCTGGAATGTCATAATCATAATCATAATCAATATAGCTAACACTAATTAGGCCCTGACCAGCGTCGCAACACTGGTCGCGTGGAAATCGCGGCTACTGAACCCAGCCTTGAAGGTGAACGGCCCAGCCGGGATACGCCAGTCCTGGGCCACGACATCCCAGTAACTGACGTCTCGACGCATCAAGTCAAAGGTGACGGTCTTCGATTCACCAGCCGCGAGCCAGATCTTGTCGAATCCACGGAGCTGGCTAGGCGGCGTGCCGGCTGGGGTGGACGGCGGGAACTGAACGTAGAGCTGGGGTACGGCGAATCCGGCAACATCGCCGGTATTGGATACTTCAGCTTGCAAGGTGTAAACGGTTTCCCAAAGCGCGGGGTTACCGCCTGGCTCGGTGGGCCGGGAGGCCGGGAGAGCGGTTAGGTTGGTGGGGGCAGCAGGGCGCTTTGCTTCATTGAGGGCTTTCAGGGCAAAGGTGGTGTAGCTGAGGCCGAAGCCGAACTCGTACCGTACGGAGATGTTGTGCGCGTCAAAGTACCGGTAGCCGACTTCGAGTTCTTCGTCGAACCAGCTCTGCCAGTCGTAGGTGCCGTTGGTCTGGACGGCGGTGGTCAGGGGCGCGTTGTAGTCGGACTCGTTGTAGGCAATCACATATGGTAGTTTGGCGGATGGGTTCACGTCGCCGTAGAGGACGTCGGTGATGGCGTTCCCGGTCTCCTCTCCGGCGTAATGCTGGGCCAGGATGGCGGTGACGTTGGGGTGGTCGGCGAAAGGCATGACGTTGGCGCCGCCGGAGTTCGTGATCACAATGGTGTTGTTGCAGTGGGTGGCCACGGCCTCCACGACGGCGTTGCCGTTCCAGTCGAGTTCCAGTGAGGTCCGATCTTCACCCTCGGCAGAGAAGGACTTGAGGAACACAAGGCAGACGTCGGGTTGCTGGGGGATCCATAGTGGCGAGGTCAATGCCGTCGTGGTGAGTAGGGTGTTGTTCAGATAAGATTGGACAAGAGAGCCATCCTTGCGGGCCCGAGCATTGATAGCTTCGAGAGGTGTGGATAGGTACGAAAACCGGCAGGCACCGGAGCCCGAAGAGCCTGCGAGGACACCGTACTCAAAGTCGGCTTGGAGGTCGGGGCCTTGCGTGAGTGGGCCGGCATCGTTTCCGGCGATCACAATGTTGCGGGGTTTGCGCAGGGGCAATGCGTTTCGTTCGTTCTTGAGCAGGACTGTTGACTGAGCTCCATGCTCGCGGATCATGGCACTGTGGTTTGCCCGAACGTCACGGTTGGTAGGGCCGGTGAATTTCCAGTCGTAAAGCCAGGTGTCCGGGGCCGAATCAACATTGAGAGGGCCGACGGAAGCGTCGACGCTGGGGTAATTCTTCTCCTGGCCAAGCCAGAAATACGGAGTCATGATGCGCACGATCATGTCGTCCAGACGGGACATTGCCACGGTGCCATTTTGCACAGCTTCTGTGAGATTCTTGCCGAAAAAGGACCCTTCGGTCCAAAGCTCACCATAAAGGGTGAACCCTCCAGGCATGGTCATGTCCATTCCGCTCTCGATGGATGCCACCCCACTGTGCGTCGCGCCCCAGTCAGACATGACATACCCCTGGAAGCCAAGCTCGCCCTTGAGAAGATGGTTGAGAAGGTAGGAGTTCTGACATGCGTGAGAACCGTTCAAACGATTGTATGAGCACATGGCACTGGCCACTCGAGCACGAACGGCGTTGGCAAATGGCCACATGTAGATCTCATGCAGGGTACGGTCGTCGATGTTGGCGGAAACTGAATCCTGGATGTAGGTCGTCTCGTTGGCATCTGGGGCATATGTGGGGTTGCGCTGCGTCTCTTGCTCGTTGGCAATGAAATGCTTTGCATTTGCTTGAACGCCCGCATCTTGCATGCCATTGATGGTCTCCTCCATAGAGACTCCGGTGAGGTAGGGATCAGCAGCGAAGCCCTCCCAGGTGCGACCATCGTAAGGGCTGCGACCCAAGGGTCCTCCGATGGGGCCCAAGATGACATGGGAGCCCTTTGCTTTGTGCTCCTCGGCCAATGCGTAAGCTCTATTGTACAGCAACTTGCGATCCCAGCTTGCGGCGGCCGAGACACTGCTAACAAAGACACTTGAGTAATCTCCCTGCTGCACACATTGAGGTCCGTTCTGAAGGCAGATGCCGCTGAAGTTGAGGCGCGGAATAGGGAGAATGTTGCCAACGCAGGGACCAGGTTGGCCTGTTGCCATCCAGGTCTTCTCTTCCAGCGTAAGCTTGTTCACCCATTGTTTGGCCTGCACCAAAGCGGACTCCCAGCCACCGTTACCGGTAGTGTTTGCTATTCAGGGTCAGATCAGAAGTCGACAAGCTCCAATCTCTACAATGGATGAAGAGGACTTACGCGACGGGAAGACAGGCGGAGAGTGGCCATAAGGGGTCAGAATGGTGGTGTTACGGGGCTGAACATAGCTGAACGGCTCTCCTGGGTGGTTAATCGGTGACTGGCAGGTATCAGCTACCACCGCTGAAGGGGCTGAGAGAAGCACCAACGCCCCAAAAAGAGCTTGCGGTGACAACATGATCGCAGGATGTCGAGGGTCTTGGGTTTAGTAAAGACTCAGGGAGGCATGACCTCTCCTTAAATGCCATTTCTTGTGGCACTTTCCCGAGCACCCCACGCTGAAGATACCCCAGAGGGTCCTAGAGGGCTCACAGATCCACTCGTCGGGTGCCATAATACTAGGAGCCGAGTATAGTTCGCTTTCCAAGAATGGCGACCGACTAATGTGACGCTATGAATCGTGACTGGTTTCATTAGCTTCATTAGCACGGGCTTCCGCCGAGCTGCGAGTCTACTGCACCGCTGAGCAGTACATAAAGTTCTCGGTAATGACGATATGACAATATGGCCGATGTTCGATTGCTCTCTCAGGAATGGCGGTTCGGGGAAGACGGCTAGGTTGCCGGCTGGTAGAGACGAAGCTTGAACTGGCTTGACATCGGCGAGTCACCGACACGAGGATAGTCGGAGTCGATTCCCGTGAGCTTCTCGTGGCATGGTTGGTGCCTTGTCGAGTGGCAATTTGCATAGACATTATGACATATCCCGGATGAGGTTGTCAATGGTTAGTCCTGGCCGGGAAAACTTCGGCTAAACAACCCCACAACTTCTCTCACTCTCCCTCCACATTTTGCCCATCGTTATATCCGGGACTCCACGGGGCAGCGCTAAAGAGTACCGAGTTGGGGAAACATGAAAAATGCTTGTCGTGCTTGTCGCTCAACCGTCCAATCAGCATGCCCGAACATGGAAGGTCGAGAAATGCTTCGCCTTGCCAATTCATGGGTTGGCCCACAAATGGCACCATGGGTCCGATCTATGAGGCATAAACATGGCAGAACCAGTGTGTATGGCTCGGTAATAGGCCAAGAAGACGGGGGGGATTCATCGGCGTCATCGGTTAACTTGCCTCCAGCGGCTTACATGCAATGTACTTCATTCACAGACAAGACTAAACATTAACCCGCAGCTTCTTAAACGCCTCCGCATTCTCCTGGATGGCCATCTCCACCGGTAATCTCTCCATACTACTGGCACCATAAAACCCATGCACGCCCTTGGTCCGCTTCAACACATACTCCGCATCCTTCGGCCCCGCCAATGGGCCGCCATGGCACAACACAATAACCTCTGGGTTAATCTTCACAACCGCATCCCGAATCTCCTGAATCACGGTCACGCAGTCATCCAAGGATAGCGCAGTCTGCGCGCCAATCGTCCCAGATGTCGTCAACCCTACATGGACAACGATGACGTCCGCGCCGGCGCGTGCCATTCGCTCGCCTTCGTCCACAGTAAAGGCGTACGGCGTCGTGAGGAGGTCCATCTCGTGCGCGATGCGGATCATCTCCACTTCTCGGTCGTAGCCCATGCCGGTTTCCTCGAGGTTCTGGCGGAACTTGCCGTCAATGAGGCCTACGGTGGGGAAGTTTTGGACGCCGCTGAAGCCGAGCCGGCGGAGCTCGGCAAGGAACGTGCGCATGTCGCGGAAGGGGTCAGTACCGCAGACGCCGGCTAGGACGGGGGTGTTTTCCACGATGGGGAGGACTTCGGAGGCCTTTTTTTAATTCATATTGATTGTGTTAGTTTGGTTGTTTTAAGTTGGTATTGGTCGGTATTGCGTAGAGTTGTTAGGATTGAAGACAAGGTAATGATATAGAGATCAGATCTATAAAGGAGACATAGGATCACTGGGATATTACCTACCATTTCAACCACGACCTGATTTGCATCAGAATAGGGCATCATCCCGGCCAGCGAGCCTCGACCGGCCATGCGGAACCGGCCCGAGTTATACACGATGATGAGGTCGGCGCCGCCCTTTTCGATGAATTTGGCAGTCAGACCAATTCCTATATACATAATTTTACTTTATTAGCACATCTCTACCGCATACATATCATATCGCTCAGTACAACAGCAGGGGAATTGATTACCAGCCCCAGCGCCGACGATGATCTGGCCGTCCGCGATGGTTTTACGGAGACGATCGAGCACCTCTTGGCGGGTGGTTGGGCGGGGCATGATGTGTTTAGTTTAGGAGATGGACAGTGTTGGTTTCTGGGTTAGAGGTGGATGTGAAGACGGCCGATACTGGTTTATTGGAGGGAAAGTAAAAAAAAAAAAAAAAGAGAAAACGAAAGCGAATGTGGTCTGATTGTGAGGTGAGAAGAAGAACAACTCAGGCAGTTAAACAACCCCACCTCCGTTGCGACGTCATTTTGTTTTTTAATCTCCTATCTTATCGGTTTGCGTACTATACAGTAGGCCAATGAACTTTTACCATAATGAAACATATTATTCATACAGGAGTTATTTTAGGGATATCATAGAGGGCAGTCTAATTGCTTGGGCTTTTGATTTGAGCTTGATCTTAGTGTGTTTGTAGAGAGTGAATGTGGGATATATCCTTACGGTGGGTCGTTTTGGGAATGCATGTAACAGCATTGACCTGCACCCCCACGGTAACTGAGACCTTAGAGGCGTGATTATTGACAGCATCAACCATTGTATCTACTGTGAAACTACTGAATAAAGACATAAGGTGCTAGTCCTTGTTTCAATGAACTCATCCCTAAATTTATCCCCTAATAACAGGATGTAAACGAAGCTTGGGGAAAAAGCAGCCATACAATTAGGGCTCATGTCGGTGCCTGAAGAGTATGCGCTAACAATCTACTGCAGAAAACCCCACCAGATTTATCTTCACTCAGCAACACGGCCCCTAACAGCCCGAGCCTGCAGGCCAAAATCGCATATTTGAGCTGTAGCTAAATGTGGGAAGAAATTGGGCGTGGTTTGTGCCGGTCGCTGTGTAGTCACATTCTCAGCTTTATTATCGACATGTGTTTCGTCGCCTTTTATCCAGGAGAAGCTTTGTGCAAGTTCTGAGACAGAACGCGTCATCGCCAACTCTTTGCCTCGCCATTCAGGTTTGGTTGTCATGAACGAGGACTCATCGTTCAAGGGAAGTCGAACAAAAGTTGGCCACGTCCGTAGTTACATAGAGAAGGGGGCTGGCGGTATATTTAAACCCTCAGGGAGCTACGGAATTTGCTATGATATCCCAGATTCACATCAAGTCACAACTACAGTTATATCGGGGTCAGAATCAGCGATTATGACGGCTGTTTAGCTACAAAACGATGCTTATAGTCTTGCACATCAACTGTATTGGCTATGGGATGGATCCTAGACTTTTGTGTTTCGTCGTTTGCGAGAGAAAATGGCTCCAAAAGCACTCGTCACTGATCCTCCCAACGCCCAAGCAGGTAGATCCAAAATGGACCACGCATGACAATATCCATGCTGGAATGCCTGCCCCCGATGCTCTGGGGCAGTGCGGGCATCCGCTTGGCTACGGTTATAAAACACATTTGCTTACCCGTCCGCCTGATCCCTCTCTTCCCCTCAGCTATCAACTCCGCGGTCGTGGATTCGACGATTCTGGCATCATACAACCGAGACAGTCGCGGTCTTTCACAATCTGGCTCCTTGTTTATGATACATTAGTATGTGATACTATTTCGGGTTACCACGCACGGTGCAAGTCCAACTAACCTTCTGCTCTTAGGCTATTCTATCATTAGGGCAATTTGGGCGTGCATCAGGTGGCTGGATCGCTTTTCCGGAGCTTCATGCTCTGATAGCCAGACTATTTCCAGCGTGTCGTAGGTCTTCGCACGCTCCATCATCTTGGACAGCCCACTGAAGAGCACCCCGGTTTCAGCTGGCCGGCAAACCCTACCGAGACCGGGCGCTCTAGGGTGCTGCAAACGCTCCGCTCACACCATCCCAGCCCCCCCGTTCCTTGAGCGTGGTGAACATCATCACTTGCCACATGCTATTCTCATGAATCATGCCGCTTCCCGGGCCGACTGGCGAACCATCCCTGGCGGAATGAAATGGACACTCTAAGGACCTGTTTCAATTGGATTGCGGCCAATCGACACACCAAGTCCCAGTCCAGAACCATCTTTTTCCGCCAATATAGAAGCAACGAACTCCCTCCGATCTGGCTACGACACCTCGTTTCCGAAGCGACTTACGAGAACGACGTCGACATCCTGCCGTACCGTTTCCACAATGGTGAACGGGGAGACTGCATTATCCCCGTCCACCATTGTGGAAACGGTACGGCAGGATGTCGAAAGGCCGATTCCGTCTTCTCAGTGAGGAGAGCGGGGGTTTTGGCCGGGATCTTCTGGTCGACACTGGGAGGTTTCCTTTTGTAAACCCGGTGTCAGGGTCGATTCATGAGAACAGAACGAGGCGATTTTCCCTGCCCTGAGGAGAGGAGGAATTGCATCGGGAGGGCTGTTATCTGGGCGCTTTTATAGATGGACAGGCTCTTTCCTTCCGTTTCTCAGCGCTTCTGCATGTCGTTTCTCTGGTCCATGGGATGGCTTTGTTGTGTGGACTGGAGTTTGGAATGTTTCTTAGAAACCACCTCAATGTACTCGATCTATTTCATATTTTTGGCGTGGCTGTATGCATGTCACAGCCCCTGGCATAAATCAATGGAATCAGGGATTTGAACCCCGCACATGAACCAGCGCATCGCCTTGTTGTCCATCGTTCTTTCAACCACGCATCACAAGAATTGTCTCAAGTCTTCGTACAAGTAGACACTCGCAACAATGCAGTTGCTCCTGCCCTTTCTCTTCCTGGTACGACTCCCGGCAGCAAAGAAAGAAACCGAGCCAGCTAACTCATCCCCAGTGTACGACCGTCGCCATTATCCTCGGCGCGTACGTCACCTCCTCATCAGCATTCCCAAACAACACAAAAGAAATAAAATACAAATAGAAATAAAATAAAATAATGGAAATACTAACAAAAAATAGTTTCGCCTGGGCGAGAACCACATCTCTGTATCTGCCCCTCCCAACCTCCCTGTCCGCCACCACGACAATCCTGCCCATCGTCACGCCCATCCTGCTCTTTGTGGCCAAATTCCTCTCCAATTCGTCCACCACCGGCACCAACACCCCGACCTTCCGCAACCGCTTCATCACCTCCGTCATCTCGTACCTCCTCACCATCCTGCCCTCCGGCCTCGCCACTCTCGCCCTGACCTACCTCTTCGCCCCGGACCTCCTCATCTGTCAGCTCAACAACCAATGGCAGGCCTACTACCACAACAAGGACTCCCGCGCCATCCGCACCATCCAGGATAGCCTGCATTGCTGCGGGTTCCACAGCGTCAAGGATAGGGCCTGGCCGTTCAAGGACAAGGACAACGACGACAATGCCTGCGTGAAGAAGCTCGGCTACGGGCGAGCCTGTCTGGGGCCGTGGCAGCGGGAGGACCAGAGCGCCGCCTGGATGGTGTTCTGGGCGGCGGTTTTAGTTTTAGTGATTAAGGTATGTCTTATTCTTTATCTCCTTTTTGCGGCTTGGCTGACTAGTGCAGATTGCAAGCTCGCAGCTGCATCGCAGCCCCAGCTGGATGAGGCGGGCGGATGCGAATCGGTTTATGAGCATCAGCGGCACAGAAGATCTGGAGGACGAGGAGCATGACCCTGATGCGGCGAATGGAAGGGTAGGCGACGATCGACCTACCCATCAGTTGCCGCAGCCGGGGCAGCCGACGCATGACAATGTGTGGAACCGATAAAGGGCTACATTTTGACGGGCTTCATTAAGAAGTATGTAGCTCGTTTAGGTGTGATATGATTAGTTGAGGGTTTAGTGTACTGTAAAGTGGTCTGCGGCCATGTCCGGCATAATTTGAAGGTTAGTTGAAAAGCTGGCATGGAGTGTTTGATATATGGCGTTGATGATTTCAGTATCTAGTCAATACTAAGGTTCAGACTGGGGAAAAGAAAAAGAAAATGACTATCGACTGAAATAGTGTGGATTCAGAGCTAGGGTAGTAGAATGCTACATACTATCCTTTGATAGTAGTCCAGTTAACATGTCTCTTCAACGTCCACAAGCCAAGTACACGATGTGAGTATCACCTGATATACTACAAGATCCCAAAGAAAGCCACAAAAGAGAGTATATAATTATAATCCAATCTCAGAACAAGGAACAAGCGCTAGGGTATCCTATACTAATACAAAATACATCACTGACCCTGACACCCGGGACCCGAATAATCCGCCGTCGGGCCCTGCGCGAGGACCAAGTTAATAGCGGGGGCTTTCACTTCGGGATCTATGTCCTGTGTGCCCTCGTATTGCCTCACCTGAATAATAGTTAATTATTAATGATCAGATATGATGATTTTCATCTAGTACACTGAAAGGGCAAAAAAGATGGCGCGGGGGGGGGGGGGGGGGGGGGGTTCACTTACGCAAGTTCCAAAGGCATCGTCAACCTCTTCTTCTGAAGGAGGTTGACGGCCCCTGGCTAGCCGAGTAATGGTATTCAGGCACCCGCGCAGTTGCAACAGCGCTTGGCACTGGGGGCTGTCCTTGGCAGCGGTGCAATCGGCCGTGATCATGTCTGAGAGAGGGGAGCATGTGGCTTGACCATTGCGACTGGTGTCGAGGTCTCTGGGGGGAATGGCCGGGGGGGGTTTGTTGTCGGCGGGTGCGGCGTAGGCGAGGCTGGTGGCTGCAGCCAGGGAGATGAGGATGTGGAGTTTCATTTTTGAGGTTTAGGTTGTAGTGGTTTATTTCGCCCACTTCGTTTGTGTTTGTGCGTGTTTCTTAGGAATTGAGAATAATATATAGAAGGGCTTTGGAGTCCGATTGATAGTCAGTTAAAGGCTGAAAAGTGTGGTACTCGAAGTTTAGTTAGAGGGGGAAAGATAAATAACTGTGTCTGGGGGGCATTATGCCCAGTCACATATATATTTGCGGTGGGAGAGGGTATCTATAATTGTAGATGTCTGTAAATGTCTGCAGACATCTGAAGGTGCCTCAGGCATATATCACCTGATCGTGATCTATTCCTTTGTCCTATACCACATATATAGGACCTCATGTCTCCCAGTTCTAGCTTTAGTTTCTAGGTTCTTTTAGATTCATCAAGAATTCAAGATATTTTGTTTTGACGCCTTCCTTCAACCGTCCACAATAATAATTGAAAATGGAAACTGTTATTCAATAGATCGGCATTTTATTGGATTTACTCCATAGACTCATCACACTGTGAAATATTTTTGCGTAGGATCAGCATGTAAATAGTCAATAATACCAGTCATGTATTGGTTCCGTTTATGGATAACTATACATCAGATCACAGTCAAGCTGCTGTAAGAAGAAAGAGAAAAAAAAAAAAAAAAGAAAAAGGACAACCCCAATGACCCTTATTCCTGGCCTGAGCATTCCTTATGGATGTCAACAGCTGTGTAGGCCGTATATCCGACTAGCAAAGTAAGATGCTTTTTGTCAATATCAGGGAGAACAATGTCCGACACGGCCTTCGATTCCTGAATATTATAGAAAAAAATTTCAGTTAGTTTTGACTCAGCTAGACTCCATACCTGCAAGGTTACTTAATGGATATTCACACATACACATGAGTCTGACAGCTTCTGAAAGGTTGCTTCCGAAGGTGGGACCTTGTTGAGCCTCTTGATATCCTCAACCAAGCACCACTCATATTTGGAAACCGCTTGCCATCTGGCAGATTGTTCGGCTTGACCGCTGGGTGGTTTGGGCCATGCGCGGTTATTCAAAAGGCACTGGATGTATTGGTCCCTGTCTACCTCGACATTTCGTGGGAAATGGGTGTCGGTTGCTGCGGTGCTGCTGACCAGGCTGGCGGCCAGAAGAGAGGATAGCAGCTGGATCTTCATCTTGTTGTATACTGCAGAATCCGTTTTGACAATAGAGGCGAAGAGGAAGACTAAAGTATAAACGGGTGAAAAAGATTGATACCTAAGGTTGTTAGAAAATGTAGTGAAGACTTGAGTTCGCGGTCCAGAGAGTGCGTCTTTTTATCTTTATATACCCCCAGCAGGAGATGTTTCTAGCAAGGATACTCCGCTAGAAATGGGCAATGTTTAATAATTCCGGTCTGTATGTTATTGGAATTATGCACACTCTCGCTTAGCGAACAGTTGTGCAATAATGAATATCCGCATGCAATGTTAAATAATTTCGAGACATCATTACATAGATTGGCAATCTATTGTATCACACCAGTCATTTATAAATTCCTCTTGTGATTGTAAGTCAGAGTAGGCTAATATACATAATACCTAGTTGCTGACCTCCGGTAGTGGCAGGAACTCGCCACATACACCCAAGCCTAACTAAAAGGTCCCGACTCAGTAGCTCTATGGCTCTCTCTGTGGTGTCACTACTTCTAACCATCTAGAAGCAGCCCACAATACTACTGTCATGATAGCACCCCCTGAATGTAGCTAGTATTATACCCTCTATAAAAGATACACGGTTGACCATAGTGAAGCCTTCATTCGCCCCCTCCACAAAAAAAAATAAATATATAAAAAAACCAACTACTCCTGCTTATTGCCCCTCCGAGCATCTTTGATTCACAGCCTGAGCCGTCCCCTGTGCATAACCAACGGCTTGTCGAATCAACTGTGCATCCGGGTTATTCAGCTTCAAACTCTCCAGATAGTCTGGAGATAGCGACAACTGTATAATAGTATAGATACGTTAAGTTAGAGGTTCTTTCAGAATTGAAGAAAAAGACCAAACATAAAACAAAATGGGTGGGGGTGTATGTTGATAGAGCATTATAACTTACACATGTATCAAGCATGTTTTCCAAAGATACATCTGAAGGAGGTTTCCCGTTTAGTGTCTCCAGACGGTGGGTCAAGCAACTGTCTAGCTGCTTCAGCAGTTTGCACTCGGGGGTATAACTGTACGCCACGCAAGTTGTTTTAATAGATTTGCTGAAATTGTCGGCAAAGCATTGGTGATAGCCATCGCTGGCACTTCTTGCCAGGCGTGATGGTCCTGCGTTGCTGGATGATGCAGAGGCAAGGCTGGCAGCCAGAAGGGGGACGAGGAGCTGGATCTTCATATTTTTTTTTTATATTGCAAGATGGTCAGGATAATAAAGGCTAAAAAAAAGGTGAAAGTATGGTTTTTTTTTAAAGTCTGACTCTTAACAATATATTGAAGAACTGAATCTAAAAAGGAAAGGAAGCACAGTGTTCAGAGTATAGTTTTATCCTCCTACACTTATATGCTTTGAGAAGACGGGAGTTCCTAGTAAAAGAAATATTAAAGTAGTATCTTTAGAAATGGGCAATACTCAGTAATTTCAAATATTATCCAATAGATGCGTATTTCATTAGAATTACACCGCTACATCACGCAGCAAATATTTATCTACCATCCGTGTATATATAAAGTGTATTACTCGATTCGAGACATTATTGCATATATGGCACTCTATTGCATGCAACCAGTCATTTATGGGCTTTTTCTGTGATAGGAGGGGGAGGTAGGTTAATATACTCCGTACATACGAATTAATTCATCCATCAATCAAACAAGATTCTATTAACTTGTTCGAGCCTAACTACTGAACATCTGAACATCTCACTATGCAGGTGCTACATAGACCCGACATGCTAGTGAGTTGCTGACCTGCGGTAGGGGCACCCAAACCCAGTAATTAACTAAAGATCCTGACTCAGTAGCTAGCATCAATTATATACCCTGTACGGACAATACATTGTAGACTGTAGTCAAGTCTTCATTCAGATACACACACACCCACCCACCCACCAATACAGATAATAATCCTTAGTTACTGCCCTCCCGAACACTTTTTATTCGCGGCCTTAGCCTGTTGTTCTGTAAAGCCAAGGCCCGCGATAACCGGATCAAATACCGGATCAGAACCGTCTAGGCCTGGAATATCCGGCAGCTGTATAGGATATATCCGTTAAATGGAGAGTTCTTGAGAGTTGAAAAAAAAAAAAAAAGAAAGGCGGGGAGGAGGAGAAGGGATAAAGAGATAACAACAACAACAACAACAACAACAACAACTACTACTACTACTACTACTACTACTACTACTACTACTACTACTACTACTACTACTACTACTACTACTACTACTACTACTACTACTACTACTAC
>ML736334.1:0-67292 GCA_009193595.1 Aspergillus bertholletiae | reverse complement strand
AAAAAAAAAAAAAAAAAGGAAGAAAAATACGATATGTTATGGGGATGGGATGGAAATGTGATAGGGAAAATAACAGATAAAATGAAGGTGGTGAGGGAGAGAGGGGGATGGCGAAATACAAGGGGAAAAATACGATGGAGGGTTCGTAGAATGGGAGACGAGGAACACGTAAAGAAATGAGAGGAGAAAAGGGGAGAGAGAGATTCTGTTCTCGTCGCGGGCAGAGACGAACGGATAAAAGTCAAGAGAGATTCTTAATAGGGTAAAGGGAAGGGGGGAAAGCAGAAGCTAGGAAACAGGGCCAGGAAAATCAAAGATGGAATTCAACATACGGGACGAGGAAGTATAGATCGATATGGATCTTGACCTGGTCTGGTTTCACCGGATGGGAGGGGAAAAAAAAGAATATATGAAGAATATGAAGAAGGAATGCGTGAGAAGGATGGACGGGAGGGAAAGAAATCATTCTGACCTGTTCTGTATGCACTGGGGATTTTTTTTATTTATTTTTATTTATTTTTATTAATTTATTATTTATCATTATGATCTGGGTGGCAGAATATCTCCCCCCAAGCAAGCATCAGGCTCGAACTCCATGAGAACAAGGCTGAAGAGGCGTCGTTACTCGCTGGGGGTGTATATGTCTCTCTCTCTAGATCAAGATATGAAGATATGGATGACCATGGGATTCAATTGCCGGGTTGTCGTGACGATTGACTCTGGAGAACGATAGGGATGTAACCCGGTCGCATCGACGATTTGATATCGATGGATCTCCTCCGGCTAAGTGCTATACTCCAGTCTCCAGACTCAAATCAGATGATCGGACGTGCGTTCCCCAATCCGGAAAGGCCTATCAGGTGATACGCTATTCTCAGTAAGGTCTAGTTCTCTGACATTTAGCTTTTGAGCCGCATGCTGACTCATCTTTCATGCAGTTTCCGATTTAATTTTAGTTTGATCCTGTTCCTTTTTATATCTCCGATAATCAATCAATCATTTGACTACCAAAAAAAGAAACAAAAGACAACAACAACAACAACCAAAAAAAAAAAAAGAAAGAAAAAAAAAAAAAACCATCTCCATCAAACGTGACGATGGCATTTCGCGGTGAAAGATTTGTTCTCGATTTAGATTCTGATGATGATCAGCCCTCATCCGCACCCCCCGCTTCCTCCATCTCCCTCCCTGGCCTGATCGGTGAAATCCGCGAACGCTCGCCCGCTGCTGCTCCAACTCCACCCAAGCCTGCTGCAGCTGGCTTTCCTGCCCATCGTCGTCGCGTAAAGCAGTCCGCTTTTAAACAGCGTCGAGAAAACGCTTCTACTACCACCACTTCAACTGCTAGTCAGAATGACGAAAAACGGATGATCGACGATGAAAACCGTCGGCAGTTAGCGTCCATGTCGCATGCTCAGATCCAACAAGAACGAGAGGAGCTGATGGAATCCATAGATCCCTCGTTACTTGAACGGTTTCTTCGCAGAGCCCGGATTGACTCCGATGAATCCAACCCTGATACTCAGTCGAAACCATCTATACCCATCAAACATCCGACAGACCGCGCCGAAGAGGCAGCTCCCCCACCCGAACCTGTTGGCAAACCTAACCCTTCAGCCTCTCGAGACGAACAAACTCATCGAGATGACCTCCCCCCGGCGCAGATTCCCGATGACCTTCAGCCGGCCTTTGAATCTCCTCTCCCTAGCTCCGTTCACTTCCCTCGCCCGCCATCACAATCGAGTCCCATGCCTAACCTTGACCCATCATCCCCGTCATTTTTGTCTGACCTTCAAACCCACTATTTCCCCAACATCACTCACGACCCGTCCTCTTTGTCCTGGCTTCAACCGCCTTCCGCAGACTCGGATGCACCAGACGCGACATCCGCCTACCACCCTGCCAGCAATGCAGAAGCCGTCCACCCCGCTGCGCTCCGCTTCTCCTTCCTCGGGACACTGCTCTCACCCACCACATCCCTTGCTCTTCCGACTAATTTGGGTCTTCACCACCATGGTAAAGACCCTCATGCCGCCGGTTATACCATACCCGAGCTAGCCATTCTCAGCCGCTCCTCTTTTCCCGCTCAGCGGTGTATCGCCTGGCAAGTTCTGGGTCGTATTCTCTTTCGTCTTGGGAAAGGTCAGTTTGGAGAACGCGGGAGCACACTGGTAGAGGGGCTGTGGTCTGTCATTGAACGCGAGGGTGCCGTTGCTGGCATGCTCGCTGAAGCCGATGATACGTCAACTGGGGTAACTCGCTCAGAGAAGGATTCCACAACGGAGAAACAGGGTCATGATCCGGCCAGGTCTAAGGGAAGCCTTGGTCATCATGCCAGTGCTACTGCGTGGGCTGTCGAAGGCGTGTGGCTTTGGCAGATGGGCGGCGGCGGAGACCGAGGGGTTCTGAAAGAAGGGGCCGTTAGGTCTCAATAGCCCCATTTATCTATTTCGAAGGACAGGGGAAAGAAAAGAGAAAGAAAGTAGCTCTTTTTTTTCTTTCTCTTTTCTTTCTTTTTGTTGACAAAAGAAAAAAGGAGAAAGAAGAACAGCCATGTGTGTAACTGCACCAACATATGATGACCCTAGATGATGAAGACGTAATAAGCAAAAGTAATTGGATTGACCCGAAATGAAGCGCTGCAATCTCATGGTTTCGAGTACTCTAGCCTACCGTACTCTTGAATATGGTATATAAAGGAAATATCGACCCGGAGGAGACGCAAGAACACAATGGGGGTAAACAGAGAAGACAAGGGGGAAAAGCCGGATCCTACAAGTACATATTCAGACCCTCGAATCATATGATGCATAATAACATAACCAAGCATTACAGAGCCTACTACATTAAGCATAGTCACCAGTCTGAACACCCCAGACCTTCCAGCGCGCCTCTTCCACGAAATCCTGCCGTAGCCAAAGCCCTTGCGATTGGCCAGATATCCTTGGAGCTGTATCATCTGCTGTTCCGGTCTCCTCTTCGGTCTCCTGTAGCCGTTCGTCAGAACAAGAGTCGACCCAATTAAACAGAAGCCGTAGTTGCCATAGGTGATCGCGAATCTCATCAGGCTGACCCTGAGCAGTGTGAAGAAGGTTTTGCACAATGTTCTCAACTACAAGTTTGCTGTCAACCGCAGACTGCCGTAGCCAGGGCGCATATGAAACGGCATTAGTGTTTGGGGTGCGTGTGCGTGCTGGGAATGAGGATGGTAAGACAAGTGCCTTTTCACGGATATCTAACCCCTGTAGCGACTTGAGGTTGAATATCCAGTCCCACATGCTCGGCGACGGCGACGGCGGAGGAGCGGGAGTGGTAGTACCAGAGAGTAGAGTCGTGATGTTCGGCCACGCCGCTGGCGGCAGTCCCTTGCCGTGGTTGGACGCGGATGTAGACGATGGAAGGACATCCTGTGCTTCGCTGAGCCCTGATAATGTCGAAACAAACGCAGATGAGCCGGCCGGGTTGTACGTCGCTTTTCGTCGTAAATACACTGACTGGTCACCGTGTTGGAATTTCTCTCGGAGAGCAGAGTTGAGTGTAAAATCTAGGACCAGGGGCCAGTAATCGGTGCTGCGCACTTCCACCTTAGCGATAGACCCCAGATCAGGAAGGAGGCAAGGCGCGGTAATCTTCCGGGCAGTGCCGTTAGTGCTTGTCACTGTGATTGGCATGGATATGGGTCGGCCAGAATCTATGTCACGCGGCACAAAACAGCGCGGCTCAGCAGCGAGAACCCATAAATGTCGGAATGCTTGCAAGTGACATTTGTTATCAAGCACTGTCATTGGAAAGACTGGATATAGGGAACAAATGAGCGACGCTATAGCCAGATCGGATGTGCCAAGTGTATAACTGCCTCCCCCCAAGAAAAGCAGCCCAATCGCCATATGTGCTGCCATATGGCTACCATATGATGTATCAGTATCCACACGCCCATGCAGGGAGCGTAAACGCCGAAACAACGCTAGATCCCCCGTCCCTGCCATTACAGTTGCTGCTGAGAGAGCCACAATATCCTGGCAGTGGCGAGCGGAATTCCTGGCAAGTTTCCCGTCGTAGTTAACAGCGGGAAGTCTGCAGATGCAGATAAACTGGTCAAGATATAAGAGCAGAATATCACGCACCGTCGTCTGGGCAGAACCAGCGTAGCGGAGCCCAAGCGTAAAGCAAAGACCAGCAATTATGTTGAAAAACGGCATATCTTCGCTTTTCAGTCGACGAACACCCGTCATACGGTATCGGCGTCGGTAGATCTCTGGAAGGCTTTGAACAAACCATTCGTCGCTAGGCTGGACATTATCCCACATGATGACATGTCGGGCAAGTGTACGGAGCAGGAACAAATCTGGTCGGACATAGTCGTAACGTACTGTTGTGTCAGGAATATTGATCTTTTGGGCCAGAGTTTCGTCATTCGTCTTCATGAATATAATCGCCAGAGCGATCGTTGCACCGGCAGTGGCTCGGTCCAGGACATGCGCCAGGTCAACGTTCTTCGTCCCAACCGCCACAGACAATAGTCTTTCTACAAAATGCATGTCTCGCATTCCTCGTAAATCCTTGCCCTTTGCTAGGTTTATAAACCCAAGCGCGAATCCGGCAGCTAAGCGGTACCCCTCGTCACGTAAATCCTCTCGACCTGTGGAGCTTTCTTCCTGATCCACGTTCTCAATCTCCGATAACATCACTTCGCTCATTCTTCGGTGTTGGGAGCCGCAATATAGTAAGCCAATTCCCATGATACCCGCGGTTTGGGTTAGCGGCGATAGGTTCAGCTCAGCGGCACCAAGAGGAAGCATTCTCGTCACATGGACAGACAAGAGACGGGTGATTAGCGTGTCCATCGTACCCAGATACGATGCCGATAGACCCAGCAAAAGGCCAATAGAGGTCATTGTATGCTTAGGTGTCAGGTACTTAAAAGCTACCCACTTCGCTAAAGACTTTAGGTGCCCATTGAGACCCAAGGCCAACAGAAAACCAGCGTGCCGGTTTGTAAGCTCTTGCGGTTTGTTGAACAGAATCCACGAGGTATCGATACCCTTGGAATTTTTGGATATTGCGAGACCAGTAGAAACACCATTATGAAAGAAGGCCCAGCAAACCTTCTCCTCACTAAAAGAAGTCCGATCCGCACTTATCGTTACATTCGATGGTTTCATGACGCACTGAAGCGAGAAAGAAGGAATTGGGAGCTTCTCAGTTAGCAAAGGCAGTCGTCCACTGAATGCTAGCATAGCTCGCCCTGTAGGAATGGACAGAGTTCGAAGTGTAACAAGTTGAACCAATTCTTTTTGCGCCTCCAGTAAATCTGAGTCGTTCCAATCGGGCTCTGGGACACACTCTGCTATAGGGGCCTTGGATTGATTCAGCAGTCTAGCAGCTTCAATGAACCGCTTGTCCTCACGAAAGATCAGTCTGGTCACAGAGAACCTGTCTGCCTCGGCAGATGCTTCAAAAGAGTTGATCGTGTCAATGTCTAAGGCGGAGGCACCGATATGGTGAACGTCGCGCATCGCTTCATGCGACACGGCAGGCTGCCAAGCAGATGGAGTACATGGCGTATGAGTACGCATGGATATGCTGAGATCTTCGCGATCTACCAGCTCTAGAAGCGTTGAACTCCAAGACGTTGAGGCATGCATTTGAGATCGCATAATAGCTTCGTATAAAGGCGTACTGACGCCCTCCGGGAATGTTTCAATGATACTTCTAGTGAAACCCCAGCGGTGAAGTAGCTTTATCCGATCGAGGGGCGTTGAGACGGTATGTACTTCGGAGAGAAAACCATCCAATGCTAATGTCCTTGGAGTGAGCGTAAAGCATTCTTGCCACATTTTCCCCTTCCGCGGAGTATATTCTGATCCAGTTACCAGATTGAGTAAAGTGAAAAAGGGAGAAGAGGACTGACGCCACCCAGTCTCCAGGCAACCGAAGACTGAAGGGGGCGTGAATTGCTCATGAGGTACGTCCAGCATCGAAATCCGCGTGTCTTCGAACTGCCAGCGATCGATACTAGCAATTTCCAAGCTATAATAGGCATTTTCAGACCAATCCCAGGATTTCCATCCTAACCAACCTCCAATTTGGGCCAGGACCGGAGCCAGGAGCCCCAAGATTTTGCGGGACTCCTCACTTTCGCAGATTGATAACTTTTGCTCCTCACGAAGAAGATGTAGCCCAACTAATATCGTGCACAGGGCAGTCTGTCGTAGGCCTTGACTAGAAGAAAGCGCCGTTGGGAGATGACCATCTGAGCCTATAGCCGCGCTACCCTTAGGGGTCTGTAGGAATTCGCGAGTTAACGCAGCACATCGCAACAAGTAAGAATTTTTGCGGTATGTTGACCGGCTCGAAATTGTCTGCTCGGTCTTCGAAGACTCCCTCATAGAGGGAGCATGGCGCTCTTCTTCCGCATCTTGATCGACAACCCATCCCCAAGAGCTAGTGTTTATCCATGATGACGCAACACCAGCGGATCCTGACTCTTGGTCTAGCATCGTCTCCCAGCATTCTAAATCCACGTGGCTTCCACTGCTTGAGCGTAACAGGGCTTTTTTTCTTCGTGTGCGCTGTGCGGGCGTCCGCGAGTGGTCAGTGTCGATGAAAGGAATTGCCATGGCAAACAAGACCACTACCATCGCGGTCCACTCGAGGTCGCTTTCGGCGGTTTCCCTTTCGCGAAGCCATTTCACAGTTTCCCACCAGGCTGTTAATATCCCATCACCGGCTTTCTCTGAGCCAGGTAAAACAAATCGACAAACTCTGAAGACACTCTTCACAAGCTCATTACTGGGCTCCATCTGGATTTGTAGTCTATGCCTCCGCTTTTCAGAGTCGATTAAGTCAACTCTCCCTCGAATGGTAGCATGGCCCAGGCTGTCAATTGTAAAAGAATCAGTCATAAGCCTACTCATACCACTTTCTCTTGGACGGTTTACAGATGTAGTAGCGGAAATCCCGTATGGCTCGTATAACACAAGCTTTTTCGGCACGTCAACAGTGATTGGCCTGCTCCAAGGGGTTTGCAGAAGCAGCTCATGCTGTCCATCATCTGCCGTGCTCAAAGTCATGATTCGTGAAATCTCTCCATCGGTGATCTTACAGGCATCAGATATGCCCGAGAAGTGCTGTACGCTAGTCGCCTGGACAAGTAGCGAACGCTCATCAAGGGGTTTCCTTTTCTTCATTCTTTTAGAATACATCGAATCCTTCTTCGGAATGGAGACCCTGTCCGCTCGTAGGTTAACAACAGTCATAGATTTTGCGTCTCGATCAACGACACAAAGAGCCAACGCCGCCGAGTTCCCATTCTGGGAGCTCGCACCCTCCGAGGGGCACACCGTAATGATTTTTGACTTTCTGGATGACTTTGACTTGACAGGGGTCTGGAAGTTTTCTGAAAATCTAGAGGAAAAGCTCTCAACCTTTGACAGTAGAACTTCCTCCGGAAGGCCAGATGCTGATTCTTTGAGATCCATGTTATCAAGCCCTTCGAATAAACTTTCACTGTTAAGCTCCTCCAGAAGCCTGTCAACAGGAGCATCCGCAAAGCTGGTAGTTGTACTATAAACCGAACCATTTCCTGGCGGCAGAGAAGCTCTGGGGTTGAAGCCGAAGCTGCCACGGCTGCTTGCAGCACCTATTGACTGTCGGAGGTTTCCATGTGGTATAGAACTCGATTGACTTCCCGTAGCGAGGTCTGAAAATGTAATCCTATCCTGACCAGTTGCAAGATCGGCTCGAGCGAGTAGAGAGCTAACTCGCCGAGATGTCTTAAGGGGGACTCCAATATCGCCGAAATCTTGGCCTAATTTAGAAGCAAGGTCGTCTTCATCTGGTTTCCCATCGGTAGAGTACTGTGAATGAGACAGGCCTGGTGTGTTCCAATTATCGCCCCTGGGACCAAAGCTCTCTCTAGCGGCGGATGGGCGAGCTCCAGGAGTTGTTGTTCCCGTTGCCATACCAAAATGTGAGCTACGTCGCTTTGACCAGGTACCACCTGTCTCACGTCGTCCTTTTTTTTTCGACGAGGGGTTGGCTTCATCTTCCCTGTAACGTGCTGTCCAGACGGTGTACAGCCCAGTATTAACATTGACGGTTACCACGAAAATTAGAGGGCCACTAATCAGACTCCTATTAGACTCTAAGAGCTCATCTCTGGGGGAGACATAAATGATCTCGTCCGCTGCACTCAGAACATCCAGTCCAGAAGGTCGGCTGGTAACACTACTTTGTAGAAATCGAGAAGTCTGGTTCGTCACAACAAGGCCCATTTCAGAATATGGATCCATGAGAGAGAACACTCTGGGCAAGTCAGGCTGCTTACGCGGTGATCTCACACTAGTGCATGGAGTAGAAGGTGCCGTCAACGATGGCCTTTTCCCCTTGCTGGAAGGGATTTCTAGAGACTGCGATGCACGGAAGTCCACTGTCGTAGCCAAGGTTGACATGAACGAATTTGGAGGCGCCATTGGGTATATACTTATATCCTTATTGTCTCCCTCGTACATTTTTCTCTGAAATAAAAGACCCTTCGGGGTCGCGAATATTGAATCTACCTCGAAGGGCAGCGGAATGACGTGGCTGTTTCCAGCTAGGAAGAAGATATGGGCTTGAGATTTGAGGACCACAACCAACGCTCTTGTTGAGTCAGTGTCATTGACTCCTTGGGCACCTCTACCGCGTATATTTAATGTCACACCGGAGGCTTCCAGTCTCGATTCTTCTCCACTCTGTTGACCGTGTAAACCGCGACTCCGGCCGGGGTCGTTGCTTGCCCGGGAAAGGCCTTCCTTAGTCGCCTGTGAAGCACTACCATTGGATCTTTTGATCTGGCCGACTGAAAAGTTTGTCAGTAGCGCATGCCTAATCTCCTCTTTTTCGAGATCCAGCCGGTACACCCTCTGCACGACCCCAGCTCTAGACCAAACCACACAGCCTTTCGTCCAAACGATTTCATCCTCAACAGGGCCATTTGGGCCTATATCAACACTGGATGTCCACTCATATTTATCTTCGGGCGGGTCGGGAGCTAGTAAGCCCTCTGCGATGAGAAAAGATATGGCCGAAGGTTGGTGGAGGCCAAGGGATCGAACAGTAGCCATTATCGGCGCAAATAAACAGACGTCGTGGTAGAATCACTGGCAATGGCAGCCAGGGGCGAGAACATGTTCGTTGCCCATCAGCACTGTTAAATAAGTGTGAGCCGATATCAAACCAAGCGCTGCGCCAATGCTCAATGTGCAGCGTGGAAAATGCCTGGTGGGTGACGCGCTGGACGCGGCGGAGCTTTCAGACCATTTCTTTAATCAGCTGCTTTTTTCACTCCGCAACACACCACAACAACTTCATCTTTCCTCCACCTCAAAGTCCGTCACCCCTCAAACTTAGTTATATTTGATTGTAATCTCACCTGCCATTGCTCGTGATTACTATACTTAATTTAAGGGTTGAATTTGTTTGTACATTGCGGCGCGGGCGAATCTGAGGTCACCCTTGGAAGCTTTCCAGCTCAACAGACATCCCGATCGCATATAAAGCACTATGTCATCCTTTCCCTCTAGGCCTTTGGCCCGGCCTAGAGATGACGGCCTGCAACTAAGGTGAAAGACTCCTTCTTATTCAACGGAACGACCCGCACTTATGATGATCTTCTTATGTAGCTATCAACTTCCTCATCGCGTCTACACCGCCAAGGGCTACCCTGTCCTCGCCCCTAATGGCTCTTCAATTATAATATATGGCTATGAAAACGGTTTGAAGGTGATTTGGAGAGGTGGAAGACCGTTTTCAAACCGGAAGCCGTCAGCCCTTAAGGACCAGTCGCAGGAGAAACCCAACCGCAGCAACGACAATGCTATCATGATCATTGATTCTGATGATGAGAGCTCTGCCGAACCTCAGAAAAATGAAGAATCAAGGCATGGATTTGAGGACGATGAACCGGAGATTGATCCTCTCTTCCCATTAGAAAACATACTGCGTCAGATCGATATACCCCTTGGGACCAGAGTTGTTGAGTTGGCGGTCCCTCGCATTCTGCCTGAGACCGCACGCTCATCGCTCGATCCTTTCCCGCCCATGCTAAAACAAAGTATGGTCATTTCGGCCGTGTGCGCTGATCTTTCTACCCGGGTTGTGACTCTGCCATTGGCTCCTCCTCACCCTGCTCAATTCGAGGTCTCCTCGTGGGTTCAAACGTTATCGATTAGCGGCGGGGTATCACATCAAGAGATCCCAAGGGACGTGGGGATTACTTTCACATATCAAGCGAGCGAGTCACAGGGAGATGAGGATATGGCTCGAAGTCATAGTGGATCTAATGGCAATGGGTCAGGGAGGTGGGACCTTCTTGTCGCCACTCATTCCGCAGAGTCATCGGGGCTACTTATAATACACCGGATCCCGGTTGTGGAAGAGACAGATGGCAGTGAAGTATTGTACCGTTTAAGTGAAAATGATATCGAGTCAAGGCGCCGTCATCTTCCAGCCCCAGCCCAAAACATTGCCTTCAACCCATCGCCATATCCGTCACCACGACATTCGACCCTACTCGTCACCTTTCATAGTGGATGTGTCAAAGTCTATTCGTGTTTCTCTACAAAGCTATATAAAGCGTCGCGCAGGTCGTCCAGTCCTCAAAATGATTTTGAAACCGAGGGAAAGTGGCTGGTCAGTCTCTATCCTGGGTTTGAGCAGTCACCCTCTGGAATCCCACTGCGTAAAACTATAGTCAATGCAGAGTGGGTGCTTGGTGGACGGGCCATTATGGTTCTCATGGCGGATGGTGAATGGGGGGTGTGGGATCTCGAAGGGGCAGGCCCAGGAACCATAAAGGGCCCGCTCCAGCGTCAATCCAGTGTACAAGGAGTTACAGGTGGATCGTTGACTGCTTTTTCTGTCAGTGGTCGGATCTTGAGTCCGCTATCAGGCCGAGCTGAAACAAGTGGGCCTACCGCAGAGCAGCGTTCGAAATTCGCTCCCCTGACACCGCACACTAAGCGTGTGCGTGAAGATACTTTGCTGAAGGGCGCTACGGTTCGGTTGACCATTCCATCTTTGCGTGGAGAAATCTCTGTCTATCAAACAAATTCATACCGTGATACCTTACCTGACGAGTCGATTCTGTTGCGACATGGCGACCAGAGTGCTGTCATTCCAAGTCTGCTATCCTTATGGCGGAATGCTGTAAAAGCAACCGGAACCTTCGATGCATCTAACCGCTGCCGAGTTTCCGCCATCCAAGATATTACCTTAATGGGAGAACATTTAAAGGGCATTGGTCACCTTCCTGCCGCTTCTCGTCAGACTCGCCAAGCTGAAGGTGGAAACTATGATGCTCTTCTCGTTGCAGAACACCGAATTATCGTCCTTGCTCCAAGACTGAAGGAGCCGGATGAACCTCCTGCGCTTCGAGGGCCAGTGGATGACACACCGACGGTAGAAACTGATCAGTTGATGCTTCGGCGTGGTGAGCTTGATGTTGAAGGTATGGGCCGACTACTGAGTGGGATGGCCAGCAATAATCAACCTCTCCGAATGGGCAGTCCTATTAAGCGGGCGCGGATTTTCACCTGAGGACTGCTTCTCGCTCATGGAGCCTAGCTCTTGAAGAGTACGGACCGTGGGTTATACCACTACAAATCCGTCGTTGACGGTCATGATTTCGTTCTGGCCTCGCGTCCTTTAGTGGATGAATTACTTGGGCTTCATTCGCGGCGCCAGGTAGATTGGGATTTGTTGAATGTATGCTTTATCATCGACTATAGATATTAACCCAGAAGCGAGCTCAACACTGCCAGATTTTTAACGATGCCTGCCTAAGACTGGATACCCATCTAACGTGCTATATGAAAAGATAGGCATATAGATGTGGTTACTCATGGAAATTAGCGATACCCAATTGGACATCTCAACAGTTCACCTCTCTCTTCCTCTCTCTCTTTACTACTTTCCTTTTTCCCCCTCTGTCTTTCTTCCTTTGCATTCCGGTTTTTTGATATTATTTTTGCGGTGATTCGCGCTGCAAGGTGGAGCGCAAGGCGAGGACCATGCCTTGAAATCCTTTCCTCAGGGGAAGGATAAGCTCTGTATCAGCTGCGATATATCAAAAGGCCTCCGGCCATTCCCATCTAACCAGTTCGCTGGACTCCGGGTTCCAACGGTGGCATTTCTTTGGCCACCACCCCCCCCCCCTTTCCACCAGTACGGTCTGGGTTGATTGTTTTCTTCTTGTCGGCCTTTACTGTGACTGATCTGTCCTGCTTTTGGCAAGGCCAATGTCCGTTAATTGATACGGACATTGTTCTGTGGACGGCTCCACATCAGTTTCAGTATGGGAGACGGACAACAGCCAGGCCAACTGATGGGGACGGTAAAAAGGAACCTGGGGAATTGAATGGGTACATTTTTTTTTTCTTTTTTTGAGATACAGGTGTAGAATGTAAAGAGCTTTGTAGAAAGATTGCCCAACGGAGATAAGATCGGATCGGATGACTAACCCACCTGATAAGATCGAATTAAACACCCAATCCAATCAATTGATGCTTAATGACAGACCCCACGGAGATCATCATTTCCAGAGGCTTGCCCTCACTAAATGTACTTTAAAAGCCCAGTCAGCCCCCGAGACAAAAGTACCCCGCAATTGAACCCACTATCAACGTTCAATCAATTATTTCATCATGGCTCAGCAACCAAAACATAGTGAGTACCTAAACCTTCAACATATGCCCGCACCAACACGCGGTACTTCCCGGGAAACTCCCCTTGATACGGGAAAAGGAAACAAGTTGCACTAAGCTGACATCTCAAAATACAATAGGGAAAGTTTGGGCATCCCTAATAACCAACCTTTCCTACCTCCCGGGCATCCTAACCCTGTCATACTCGCTCCAATCCACCGGAACAGCCTACCCTTTCGTCGCATTCTATACCTCCACATTCCCCGCCGAAGGCCTGGAAGCGCTTCATGCGCGCGGAATCTCCACCCAAGCCGTCCCCAGCGTTCAACCAGACCAGACCAAGGATTTCCTGCAGGACCCGCGCTTCAACGAAACATGGAACAAGTTGATTGTATTCTCGCTCGTAGAGTACGACCGCATCGTGTTACTGGACGGAGATATGCTAGTGCGAAAAAATATGGATGAGCTGATGGACGTGGCTTTAGACGGGCCGGGTTCAGGGTTGAACAATGGTGAGAACCAGCAGGGGAGAGTATTCGCAGCGAGCCATGCATGCGCCTGTAATCCGCTTAACAAGCCGCATTACCCCAAGACTTGGTATGTGTAAATCCCGTCCCTTCTCTTTTTCCACCCCTCTTTGTATTTTGCGCCTTCCCCTGTTTCCCCCCTCCCTTCTATGTTTTCGGCTTTTTTTTTCCAATTCTATTGGTGGATGGATGAGGTCGCATGGCATTGATTGGAGCTGATGCACTATATGTATAATAAACAGGGTACCGGCGAACTGTGCCTTCACGAGCCAGCACTCAGATGCCGTCCACGCGCAGACATCCGGCGCTCCTGCCGCGGCCGGTGTTGCCATGTTGAACAGTGGCCTCCTAGTCGTACGTCCTAGCATATCGGCCTGGGCGGAAATCCAATCTGGACTGCATATGGCGGATCGCACAAGTAAATATAATTTTCCGGATCAGGAGCTCCTATCCGACGTGTTTCGGGGTCGATGGGTGGCATTGCCATACGTGTATAATGCGCTGAAAACGTTACGGTGGGTTGGAGTGCACGACGCGATCTGGAAAGATGAAGAGGTGAAGAACGTGCATTACATCTTCGCTAAGAAGCCGTGGCATGAAGATCCCAATAGTGAGCTGGATGAACCCAGTCGTTGGTGGTGGGAGGTGAATAGACGACGGCAACAGTTGGAAGTGGAGAAAGGGATTACGGACGGGCATTGAGACGAGTTGTCGGGACATGCTCCCATTTTATTTGTGCTGCTCATGATTCACGGTCTTTTCGCTCATCCAATGTATATACAGTACATATACCCTAGATCCTCCCCAGGTAGAGATGGATAGAACCCCATAGATAGGCATCAGATAGTAAAAAGAGTTAGAGCAAAGTAAGATCAGCCACGCAGAACTATATTTACACTCAGAACCAAGTACCCAACCAGAGTGTGAATCGTATCCAAAGATGTTACGGTTGTAATCACACATCTATCCATTGAAACCGAGCGATTCCAGCTCCTTGCGCACCGATTCCTCGGTCTGAATTTTCTTAAGCTGGGTATCCTCCAACTTCTCTCCACCTGCAAGGCGCATTTTCAGCTCGTCGATCGCACGAATCTTCTTCAGAAGCCCGCGGATCTTCTTCTCTTGTGCGGTGGGCGCACCGGCAGCTTCTGCTGCAGCGTTATTGTTCGGCTTAGTCGAGGCAGGTGATGCGCCATTGGCCTGAGATGCGTTTTTGCGCTCAGAATTGTTGGCCTTGGAGCGGTTCCGCTCGTGGTGGCCCTTGTCCCCATGGGATTCCGGACCGCGAGCAGGCTGCCCATCCTCGCCATCCTTCTGCTTCTTCGCTTCGCGCTTCTTCTTGTTCCTAGCGGCGGACTTGGATAACTTCTCAGGCTGGTCCGCACCAGGGGGCAGAGCAACCCCTCCTCCAGGAGCGGCTCCCGGAGGAAGATATTCCTCGGCTGGATCAGCACCAGGGACTTCACGTCTCCGTGGCTTGCCCAAGCCGTTCAAAGCTCCGCCGCTTGCGCCGTCCCGGACAAAGGCAGCACCACCCTGATCTTCCCGTTTGAATGCAAGTGGCGTAAGCTGACCACGAGCACCTGGTGGGCGATATGCACCCGCAGGCTTAACAGGAGCCTTCCTCGTGCTCAGATACGCAACAGCAGACGGGTGGGGTGTCGGAAGCGGATGGAACGGATCATCAAGAGGGTGCTGCGTAGTGGACTGCGGTCTCCAAAACACATCGTAAAGCTCGGTCATGTCCTCGTTGTACACCAAAGCACCGCTGACGTGCCACAAACGAACACCGTTATCCACTCTCAGACGAGGACTAGTGGTAGCCGTCAGGATATACTTTCCATCGGGAGACCATTCGCAAACACTAGCATTCGATGCTTCCACGGTAGCGATCTTGAGATAGTTCTTTTCCAGATCATAGATGTCCATCTGGCCAGCCAAGTTGCCAAAGCCAGCAACCAAAACAAAGCGACCATGGGGAGAAAATGAGATGGTGTTCCGGGGGGCGAGAGGGAAACTGTGCTGCGGCACTCCACGGAAGTTAAAGATCGTGGTCTTGGCTGGCATGTAACCATACACTACACCAAACTCTCTAGAGTTGGGAGACCAGGTAACATCGTGAATCGGACCTTCCTTGTCTACAGAATGATCACATTAGCATTTTTTTTTTGGCAAACCCGCAAGCGACAAAATAAACATACCCAAGTCTACACGAGAATCAAAGCCACCAGTAGCGCCGAGCAAGTATAGCGTAGTCTCTCCGTAGTAACTCTTGCCTGTCCGATCAACATCGGTCTGGGCAAGCACAAGCAGGGTGGTTCCAGAGGCATTCCATTTCAACTGGACCTTGTCACCTTTGAAGAAAGTCTTCTGTGAAACAGGAGCTCCAAACTGAGGCACCATGAACACCTTGACTGCAGCGGGTTGACCCTGCGATAACAGCGTCAACTAATCAACGATCCGAGCGATAGAACTTTAAGTCATTCTTACCTTGCGCTCAGGCACAAAAACAGCAACGGATTGACTCGTTCCGGGCGATAATGCGAAGTCAATCACACCCTCCACACGCAGCTTATTCCACACTTTGGACAGGTTGTCGCTCTGGTAGAACTGAACCTCGTTGGTGACAACCCGAGCACAGTAACACTCATCAGACGTGTATTGAAGGTTCCAGCCCGTCTGCGACTTCTGGACGTAACTGCCCACAATCGTGTGCTCATCTCCGTTGCTATCTGGTGCTGTCTCCACGATCTTCCACACCTTCAAGTTCTTGACTGCATCTCCATTCGCATCCTTCGTCGGACGCTGCCAAGTGATCAAGTAGGTCCCGAGGGGTGAGAATCCCAGTTCAAAAACGTTATCGGCAGGGATGTTCGTTATGATATGACCAACAGAAGGATCAACGACGGTTACCCTGACAGCCAGTTAACTGACACAGTCTTTTCCTCAAGATAAAAAGAGATGGCATACTTCTCGGGAGATGCCCATGCAAAATACCGGCCACATGGAGAATAAGCGCTACAGCGAAGGTTTCCCTCAGGCCTGCAAGTATAGTAAAAAAAAATCAGATCAGGATTCTTCAATGAAAACCAACAGACAAGGGCGAAGCGAATGCCTACCTCACAAACCCAGACAATGGCTCATAGACTGGGGCTGCATCCAGGATGCCAATCCCTTTCAATGTCCTGACTGGATGAAGTTAGCAGGTGGTCATGCATCGTACCTTCCCAGTGTTTATGCACAATGGCACTACAGAACCGAGAGGTGACGCAGAAAAGGAAGACCCACAAGCAATCTGTGTAGGAGCTGCCATGTCGACTCTCTAGCTTCTGCTCTTTATGCAACAATGAAGAATTTATAAATGTAGCGGAATGGGTGCGCAGATTCAATGTTGCAGTGGTCAATCCAACAACACTCTCTTGAAAAAGCCAAGTGGAAAGTTTTGCAATTTGGATTGTGTAACGGACAACTATAAAGCAGTGATACCAGAGAAACTCAGGTTTCAGTGGCTCTTCGTCGTCGGTTGAAGGGAGGCAAAAGCGAAGAGATAAAACGTTGGTGAAAACAGTGGTTAAGGTGCTGCAACTATGCGTGGCGAGATGGTGTTTGTCTGACGCAGTGAGGCACACAGCCGCCCACACACAAAGGATCCGAAAGCAAATAGGTTGGCGGGTCAGAGCAGCGGTCGGTTCTCCAAGCTAAGAATTCCTCGATGCTTGACAAGTCAATGCCAGCAACGAACGGGACAGGAACACTGTAGGGGAGCGTGAGTGGGAGGTGGTGGTGGGTGGTGGTAGTAGTGGTGGAGGAGGAGGACGAGGAGCGAGAAGGTAGATTGGGGGCGAGGGAAGCGGTGGAGGAAATTTGTTCGGGGCAGAAAAAAAAAAGGCAAAAAAAGCAACCTAAAGAACTTGCGGCGGCGATTCTGCAGAGAAGCTCCAGGCGCCAATTGAAACCCGCTAAAAACGAGCTAAATCTTGATTTAGATCCCATCGTCTGGCTGGGAGCATCTTGGGTCAAGATCAATTCAATGCCTTCGACCCCTTCGATACGTTCGCTCGACAACTTACGTCGACTCTTCACTCTAGTGTGGCGATCCATTGCCAATTTAAAGTCCGTTCAATAAACAACCTAAAGCGCAAAATAACACAAGATTGGAAGCCTCTTGTCAGGTCCTTTCACGACTAACCTGCAGCGTCTGGAGTAAAGCATGGCTTCCAAAAATCACTGAAACATGACCGGGGAAAATTGGAGGGGAAACACGAATTACCAAAAATAAATAAATAAATAAATAAATAATAAAAAATAAACAATACTAACAAATTTAACATAATTAACTCAGGATTTCATTTTGATACTTATACAATGCCAGAGAAAGATAACGACAATGAAACAAAAAGACGAGTCAAGGCAAGAGAAGGGAAGAAAACACACGAAACAGCCAACGCTGCTGAGAAAGCCCATGTACCATTGCATTGATTTCCCCTACAACAAGTCCGAACTCCTGTCGCCCTGCAGGTTACTCGGATCATCTCGACCCAAGGGAGTGGCAAGCCGAGGGGTCCTCACGGTAGTATCAACTACATCTGGGTCATAAGTCATCCCATCGACCATTCGAGCGTCCTGCACTGGTTCAGGTGTGGATGATCCAGTTGGAGACATTGCCACTGGTATCATTCCACCGTCTCCGGAATGTTGAGTTGATGTTGCCGGCATTACATTGGCTCGGCCTAACGAACTTGGCCGACCTGCCGATGATGCCCGGTTCAGACTTGGATGTGAAATCGGCCCGCTAATGGTGCTAGCGCCTTCTCCAAACCCAACCAGGCTGGTGTCGCCTTCATCACTGAGGTTACCAACGCTTGAAGTTCCGTCGTCCGGCTCCTCGCTCATCTTGTCGGCTTCGAACGCATCACTGCCGCTTGCCCATGTTGTACGAGCGCCCACGCTACCCGTAGCGCTGGCACTCCCCACAGTACTTCTCTCCTTCAATGTGGAGCTGGTGTCGAAATAGCCTGGGGTATACGACATCGGAACTGCGGTGCTCGATTGTGACCCTCCCCCAGACCGGGCAGCTACCACCCGTTCCAGCCCCGCCAATCGTGAAATGCGGTCGGCTCGTTCTGCCTCCAGGGTTGTGGTGGAAGTCATTGACGTAGAGGATGAGTGGTGAGCATGGCGACCATGTGGTAGTGGATGGCCCGTATGGCCGTCTTTGATGGCAGTGGTCGACAAAGCTGATAGCGACGTGGTGCCCGAATTTGGGGTGCCACTAGATTAGCCGTTAGACCACTCTCGATATATCTTGTAGACAAGGTTGTCCGACGGGAGGAGGGGGGAGAAGAGCTTACGGTCCCATATCTGATGGGGTCACTGGATCAGAGGGAGGGGGTGGGAGATTGATCAAAGTCGGCGTCGTCATTTTACTTTCGTCAGGAAGCGATTAAGATAGTGTTGCTAATTCAAGGTTCAATAATAAGAGGGGTAATATTGTTGAAGATATCTCTAGACGGACAACGGCAAGCGCGACAAGTTGCGAACGCAATCGGTCCGGTAAAAGAAATAAAAGAGTCCTCTGGCAGAAACCGCCGGAAATGAAGTTAAATAAGGTGACAGATGAAACGATAGTGCAGTAATTCCGCAAAAGTATCTGACTCCACTGCGGCTCAAGGTTCAAAGTATGGAGGTAACTGGAGGGTGTAGGATTGGATGTTAAGCGGCAGAATGACGGATGAATGGGAGGGGACACTGAGTACTACTGTGTGGGAGGCAATCCAATAGGAGTGATTGGGATGCAGACGGGAACTTGGGGCTGGGTCAGTAGTACTAGTAGAAGAAGGCGAAGGAGAAGGAGGAGGAATCTAGGTACTCTGAATGACTACAAAGTTACTATTTACTACTAGTAGCAGTACTCTCAGTCACTAACAATGCATGAAATGAAAGTGAGGCTAGATGGGCTGCGTCACTAGTAGTAGTCGTGGATTTGGTACACTCCTTCTTTCACTTTTCTTTTGTTTTGCTTTCTTTTCTCTTCCTTTTTTTATTTCAAAATGTTAATTCCGGCAATTTACTTAAAAGTGAGGGTCGTTTTTTTTTTAATTAAATAAAATAAACAAATAAATTCTGTATATAAATGTGTACAGGTATCGTCGGAGTAATTTAACCAACATACACAACCCAAACGGTTATTAAAACGCTCGACCCATACTTTGGAGAATCCCCTTTAAGGATTGGATGATGTCACCCGTGTCATGGAGTTTCTGGATCGACCAATCATGGGTCACAGTGGGGGCAGTGGGCCTGAGGATGGCTGAAGATCCTCTCCAGCTACTAGTTACTATACATAGGTAGTGCTGGTTTGACCGTTTGGTAGTCAGCTATGTTCTGTGTCAATTGAAAAAAAAATAAAAAAAATAACAAATAATAGTAATAATAATAAGCCTTCTACCTACTGCGGCAGCTACTAAAATACGGTAATTGTGTCCCAAGGGATCGCCGCAATTTTCCACTAACCGGCATACGGTGGAAGGTCCCAATGCAAGAATATGGCATGTGAGCCCTTATGATAATCGATAGCACTTGGGCATTGTACTACATTCATGAGTCAATCCATGGAATAGAACGAGTTATATAGGACAAGGTAGTGGTGATGGTGGCGGTAGTGGGAGGAGTAGTAGTAGTGGTGGTGGTGGTAGATGAAGTAGAAGTAACAACTCCAGCAGCAGACTGCACAGGCACGAACCCCATGCATATGGTTCCATCGCTTATCAGAATCCAACTTCTTTTTTCGGTCCAGAAATCATCAGTGGCTAGTCTTGCGAGTCTCGTAATGAACCCTGAGGTCATCCACCTCCTTTTGCAGGCGCGATAAATCAGCCAAGATGTCATTGGCATTCGATGGATGAGGAACATAATCTTCGCGTACTTCCGGCCGCTTCTCTGAATAGAGACTTGCCGGTCGGGTGCTATCATTGCTCTGACTGCTGGATCCCCGCGTGCGCCGTGGAGGCGGAGGTGGTGGCAAAGGGTTGCCTACCGACGCCCGCTTCATGGAAGGCGTCCGGGAGTTGGACTGGGATGATGGAGTCGATGCATCTGTGCCCGGCGTGGATATCGCTGCACCGGAGCTCTGGGGCTGTAAAGAAGATCTCCGGGAATTCTCCTCATACGAAGGACCTGGTCCGGCATCCCGGGTTCGCGAAGGGTTCAAGCTCCAGGAGCTTGGGCTCGGTGGAGGGGACTCAGTGCCCTCCATCTTGACGGCTGGCATAGACAGCCTGCTAGGCTTTGGCTTGGACACGGTGGTTTTAGACCTTCTCATCTGACTGTGTCGCCTACTCAGCGGCGGTGTCGGTGGCCGCTTGTATTGAGATTGGCTGCGCCTTAAAGGCTCATTCGGCTTTTCGGCTTCGCTACTAGTGGATTCAGTGAACTCATCCACTTCTGATTGTGATGACTTGGGTAGTAATGACGATTCGGAGGGCTGACTGTGAAATGAGAAGCGGTTGGCGGGTCTGAAAATTGCGGGCTGAGGGGAAGAGGAAGTCGAGCCAGGACTAGGGTTGATTAACTTCCCATGGTGGCTCTTGGGCGGAGGCGGAGGGATCTTCTCCCTATTGCCCGAACGATTGACCAGAGGCCTTGCCTCTGCATCAATTGTTGGCATATAGTCTCCTACCACAGCCCGTTTTGATGTGTCTTTCCGTGGGGTATTTCGAGGAACATCCGTGGCGCAATTGTTTGCGGTACGAGTGCCTGGATGATGGGCCAATAACTGAGGAGGGCTTCCAGACGCTGTGTTGCTGGTGTCTTTATAGTTACCGCTCTCTGGGAGGTCTTCTTCGTTGCTTGCCCTCTCAGTCTGTCTTATAGATTCAGTTGTCGGGATCGCCGGAGCTTGTTGACTAAGATATGGAGCTGTATGTGGACCAGTGTCGTGGAGGGATCCTTGAAGACAATCATCGTCGAGAGACCCAAAGGTATTCCCTGTTGCAGATGATAGAGTTCCTTCCCGATCCTCCGTATCATCTTGGCTCGTATTTATGCCCAGGTGAAATGGATCCGATACGGATTGATCATCAGAGGACATCGTATCATCGAGGTCTGGAACGTGGGACGTAGGTGGGGTTCTGGCAAGTCCATTCGGCTGAAAGAGGGCATTCTGAGAGTTCGTAGTAGATAACGATGGTGTAGAAAAAGCCAGTTTTGCGGAAGTCGAGATAGCGGGTGAAGAATGATGAATTGAGGGGTCTGCAACGGTCAGCACTGAGCGTTGACTATCCCAAGCTGCCGGAAGCGGCGGGTCGAACTCACTCTCTGGCTTTCTAGGGCGGAATGGATTTAACCCAGACATCGCAGAGAAAGTGGAAGGCACCAATCATGAGAGCGATGGAAAATAAACTGAAAGAGGAAGTTCAGAAAGAAGAGAATAACAAACATCATCAGTCGGCAAATAAAGTCGACGGCCGCTGACCACTCGCGCGGCTTCCGGAAAGCGCAACTAAACGGCCGATGGTTCGCGCCACGAAGTGTCACTCCGGCTCTGCGGTCAATTAGGTACCTACACTACTGCCTAATTAAGGTATCTTTGATACTACACCATAGGAGTCGCTAGTCTGTAACCCAGACATTCAATATTTGCGATAGTACTAGCCTTAAGGAGAGACTTGGAGTGAAAAATTGCATCAATGACTTCTGCCATGTGTTTCTGCTTGTCTTGCATTCCCACAAGGGAAAATAAAACAAAACAAGTAGTAAAGTAAAAAATATGAGTAAATGGTAAATAATAGGTATATATTACAGGGAAAGGATTAGCCAAAAAAAAAAGAAAAAGAGAAAAAAAAAGAAAGGAAAGAAAGAAGGAAAGAAAATAAGAAAGAAAAAAAGATTGGCAAAAAAAGCAGACTACCCTTCCCAAACACCAGGGTTATACAATACGAAATGATAAATGGTCGTCACAGTATTCCTCCCTCGAGTTCCATTGTTCGAGAAAGGAGGGTATCAGCTCGCCCGTTTATTAAGAGAAAAAAAATTGAAACATGTACCGTCCCTTCACTGTACGGTTTTTTCACCAGATGTTACTGATATGGAAATTTCGTTCAGCTTTCCTCGTATACATGCCATTCATCATCCCCAAAGAACGACTGCGCCAAGGCTCTACCACTTCCGGTAGGTTGGCTAAATGCCATCCTCTCCTTAGGAATTTCCATGCCGTATATGAAATTGCTGACCACACAGTCCAAAAGATCCATCGCAATCCCCTTCCTTCGCGATGACCCGGATGTCCATATGCGTGAAATCCCCACTATCGCCGGATGGGTCTCGCTGCGAACCGTGACTGCAGAATCGGTGCGGTTGGTCTGGCTAGCAGGTTTCTCAACTGGTCGTGATTCCCAAATTCGCTCCGTTAAACAAGCACCGACGCATCGACTATCCTTCATATGCAGGAAAACTTTGTAACGGTCCACTTTATCCGACACGGTGTTTTTGCGCAAGTGTTTTGGGGGTTCGGTCTGACTCCATAGGACATCATCTTGGATCTCAGGGGAGGACAATTCCTTGTTGATAACTTCAAGAACTTTCTTGGCCTGATTTTTCGCGGTCGGAGACGCTTTCCGATCGACAATAACAACATACCCCTCATCGAAGCGAGTAGCCTCATAAACCCAGCGCGAGGCATTTGCCCTCATGAATGCTTTACCTAGGTCCACTCCTGTTGAATTCATGTCATGAAACTTTTTATGTAGAGCCGCATCCTCCGAGTTCGACGGTACATACTCCATTCCACAGGTCGCGCAGGTTCTTCTCACTTCGTGCCCTAGGTCTAGTTGCATCTGTTTTAAGGTGGGTTGCTGTGACACCACCTTCTTCTTAGGAGGGTCTACCGATGCGCGCACACTATTGGAATTGACTTCAGTCAGTGGTGAGCTATTGCCGGCTTCCTTGTTCGCCGACTGTTTGCGTTTGAGAAACGCGAAAGTGGGTTTTCGCGTGTTGGCCGGAGGTGAACTCAGTCGAGGCGGCGGTGAGGACGGAGGTGTAGACAGTTCATCATCTTGCGTTCCTTCAGAGAGAAGTATGGAATTTCGACGTGATGGACTGGACAGGACAGCGGCGGATGACTCGCGAATGGCGTATTGGATGCTGTTCTCGGCCTCATCCGATTCATTTCCCGATTGAACGCGTCTTTTCTTCGCCGCCGGACTCAGGTCATCATCGTAGACGCGCCATACGGATCTCCCGTACGTTTTCATCATAAGGCCTCTAGATGTTCACTTGTTAGCTCAGGTGGCGGAATCCCAGGGGTAGGGAAATCAGGCAATAAATCACGTACCGCTTGAATGAATTTGTTACAGTCCACGGCATCTCCCTGTTTCAAAACATATATTCGAGCGAGCCAAGCATCTATGGCCTTCTGGGTTTGCGTGATAGAGAGTACGATGGAAATTGTAGGATAAACAAGGCAACCAAAAAAACAAAAAGAGGCAAAATCAAAAAGGTGGGAGGTGTTTATTATGATTTCACCGATGATGATTTATTTTCCAAATTGGCGGAAGGCTTCGGCGGCCAACTGATCGACGGGTGACGGAAACGCGTGCCCAGGAACTAGTCCTCATTTAGTCATATTGCTCGCCGTCTGGGGCGCAGGACCATCGTTGAGGGACTAAAACGCCGCCCTTCTCCTGATTGACAAAGGGAGGGTCTCCTTCACAACTTACATACTTTTAACCCAGGAATCTCGAATGCGGACCCGATAGTCTGTTGGGATATGGGCTCACGATGGTATATGTGTGTCCGTCAATCCTCGAGGAGAGAGAAAGAGCAGCGACTGATTATCAAGGGATGGGTTGGACGTAAGAAGACCCGCAAGAAGCAGGGGAGGGCACTCTCCAGCTTATAACCCAACAAGAGGAGCTGTTACCTAGATGGGTTTCGCTGGATTCTGCCGGTTGTTGGAGGAGACTTGGTTCGAAGAGAATGCTAAGAATTGATCATCTAATATATACATCAAAGGAATCCACTGATCCTTTGAGATTGTGGAACTCTAGACACGGCATCAGCTCTCCTGTCTCTTGTCGCTGTCGTGTTATGTTTCCCAAACTTATACTTGACTTCGCCTCCTTGAATTATGAACAACGATACGGCCACCAACCACATCAGTCGTACATGCGTTGCAGTATGTTAGGATACAGCGTAGTCATATGTTTAGGTAGGTACTAGTAGATAACTCAGGTACTGTGATGGACCAGTCAGGTTTTGTGATGATGTGGCAAGCTCGTTTTTTATTATTATTATTATTATTTCTGTCGTATTTCTTTTTTTTTTTTTTTTTTTTTTTTTTGAGGGTCATGGAAGTAAATCGAAAAGTGCCTCGTGATAAAGGGATTCTCCCTCTGTATTACTCTTTTTAAGTTAATTGTCGTTGGTTGACCGGAATTCCCAGTTGACGAGACTATTCCCCCGGTGCGTACTACATACATACATACCGTTCAATGAGTGGACATTCACAGATCTACTGGAGGATCCAACCAGCCTCGTCCATGCCCTTGCTGATGAATCCGACGACCTTACTGGGCAGGAGAGCTGTGACGGTGTTTGCGCCGAATAAGTAATAATATTATATTATATTTTTTTTATTAATTACTATTCTGCTTCCATTTATTTATATTTTTTTTTATTTTTGACCGGAGTTCAAGACAGCTGCTCCAGATTGGCGTAATCTGGGTCTTCCCCCTGCGAAAACCATGGTCATGATGTGCAAAAGAGTGTAAGTATAGTTAGTACATCCATCTACTCCGTACGCTATATATTCTCTAGGTGTCCCACTTGAACAAAAAAATCATCAATAGCCCTCTCCAGAAGATGGCTGTTCACGCTCCCCCCCCCTTTTTTTTTTGTCGGGGGAGGGGGGAGGGAAGTTGTCCTCTCTCTTCACCTACGTACCATTGCTGGATAGAACTGCCCAGAAAATGTTAACTGTAGGTTATTCCCAACATCAAGCAAAATGCCTTGTACGTCTACCTCTGATCACATACGAATATATGAATCTGTGTTGCTTATCGTGACAAGTGGAATCCATATTGCCTTCTTTCCCTGGCGCCACCCTTCTGACCGAGTGGTAAGTAGTAAAATTAAGTAGGATTCTACGGTGGCGACTTGTGAGGCGTCTGATTATTACCCCGCCAAGTCCATTACAGGTTGACGGAGGGCTGGAGAGGATCGACAGACGGACATTCTAATTCAGTCATGATATATGGCAGGATGGTTGATCCTCGTTTTATTACTATTCCAACAATGTCTTGCGGCGGGGTTCAGGTGTAAAAATGTCATCAGTCAATAAACTCCAGGGTATGAGCAGATGCTGCGCATGGAGATAGTAGGTCCAAGGCACGCTTTTTTGGCCCCTGAATCCCTGATTTACCTCAAATTTCCTAGAGCGGATAACTGCACTTGGTGCTATGGACACTCCGTCACACAATGATTCCTCCACAACCCGCGTACTGCGACGAGGTACAGTCTATACATGCCACCAAGCACTTCCAAAGTTACAGCTGCCGAATAAATGCGTTCATGGCAAATTCTACAAGCTGCTCCTTTTTCTTTTCTTTTTCTTTTTCTTTTTCTAGGGGTAGAAAAGAAGCTCAAACATCACAGGTGTAACCCTGATGGGGAAGAGGTAGTTGCCATGCTAAACCAGTGCCTTCGTATATGTACGGGGTCGTATATCGAGTCATCCAAAAGACACGGGGTCGACCTCCATAGAAACTTGGCAGTGTTTTTTTCCCAGTTAAGCTCTGTGTCAAACAAGCCTTGTATCCATTGAGTCCAAATATAAATTGGTGCATACAGCTGGACAAAGGTCTACGATAAGTCGTACCGATTACCGATCCTACCGTAACCTCTTGAGACGAGATGAGATGACATTGAAAATGACACCTGATTACCAAGCGCACCAACTGACAGCCTCTGGGTTATGTATTTTCGATAGCTGGTTAGTGCTGATCTGAAATTGGTATGGCTTCCAAATCATCACATCGTCAGCTTAGGGTGAGAATACTTAAACAGAAGAGACTCAGTCAGACCGAATAGGTTCGGCGAACAATGGCGCTGTCAGATCCCCAGTGGATAATGAGAGAGAACTGGGTAATTGAGACATGCATACCTTCTTCTTCCCAAGAAATCCTCTAGAATCTAGATAAATTGACCATGTGGAGGTTTGAGAAGAGTGGAGCTGAGTGAGAAGGCTAGATGAATGAGATTCAGTTTGACAGAGTTGAACTATCCCACTTGAGTTTAGCTGTTCCGGAGGAGGGTTGATTCCTGAGGCGGGCCAGTGAAGTCAGTTTGGCGTGCAGGTTGGTTTTGGTTTGCTCTAATTTTTTTTTCTTTCTCTTTCCGCGGTCTGCGAATCAACCCGCCGGTCCGACAGTCACATCCTTCGATCTTATAATCTTTGCAATTCCCAATATCCTTTAGCCTGGAGAGAGCCGTTGGAAAGTACAGAGTAGGCAAGAAAAAAGGAAGCAGCATTGTACCTTTTAATCACGTTCTACGTGCCTTAAAAGTTCCAGTCTCCAGTCCAGTCCTCAGCCCATTTTCCTTCAGGACTTTTTTTCCACTCTTTTCTCTTTTCTCCTCATTTCAGTTCTCCCCTTGAAGAAAAGGGAAGCAACAAAACAAGCGCTCTTTTAGTTTCTCTTTAGTCACCACCAGATTCGATCGTTCAATCCCAACATCATGTCAGATGATATTCAGGCTGCAGGGAAGAGAAAGCGTGCGAGTATGTATCCCATTTGAGTTCCCATCATCTAACCTGTATATCATCATATCAGTTTTACACGGAGCACGGGGTGGTTTTTTTTCCCGTTTGCCTTCTTTCCCTTCCAGAAACTCTCTTTTTTTGTTCCCTAAGGTTTTTTTTTTTTTTTTTTAAAAAAAAAAAACCTCAAAAAAATAAAAAAAAAGTCCTCCTTCATCCTTATTTCATGTCTCGAGACGTCAATTTTATGACATTGGTGTCCTTGAACTTTCTTCAAGTGACCGTCCTACCTATTTAATATTCCCTGCCCTCCTTCGTTGGTTCCGGATTCCACGGCCGTGTTTCTTGAGACAGCGCTGGTGTCACCCCCAACATCACTACCCCCCGCTTTCCTCAAACCAATTGTGATTCTCGCAGCCCAGCCCCGCGACCATCAACCCCTCTCCAATATTCCGCTCAACATGCAATCAGAAAACTCTGTACTGTATGCTAATCGCACGCAACCTTCAGGGACTCAGTCTTGTCCGCCCCCGGAATTACCTCAACTCGTCGCCGAGCAACATGTTCCCATTGCCGCCAACGACAAGGAAACCCAACGCCTAATCGTTGTCCTCTCCCATGCTAGTCTGGAGACCTATCGTGCCTCTCACGGCGGACGCAATGGTGCCGGTCGTGATGAGAAGTACTCATTGCTGAATAGCGATGAACATATCGGTGTGATGCGCAAGATGAACAGAGACATCAGTGAAGCTCGACCAGATATCACTCATCAGGTATATTTAGTCTTCCTCGGATTATAGCTCATATATACGAGCATTCAGCGAGACAAACTAACCAAGGTTGGTGCAGTGTCTTCTCACTCTTCTCGACTCCCCTGTCAACAAGGCCGGCAAACTCCAAATTTACATCCACACGGCCAAAGGTGTCCTGATCGAAGTGAACCCAAGTGTTCGAATTCCACGTACGTTCAAGCGTTTTGCTGGCCTTATGGTCCAGCTTCTGCACCGGCTCTCGATCCGCTCCACCAATTCTCAGGAGAAGCTACTCAAAGTGATTAAGAACCCCATCACCGACCATCTGCCTCCGAACTGCCGCAAGGTGACCCTCAGTTATGAGGCTCCCGTGGTGCGGACCAGAGATTACATTGAGTCGCTAGGCCCTAAGGAGAGCGTTTGTATCTTTGTCGGAGCTATGGCCAAAGGTCACGATGACTTCGCCGACTCATTCAAGGACGACACAATCAGTATTAGCAACTACAGTCTGAGTGCTAGCGTGGCGTGCAGCAAGTTCTGCCATGCGGCCGAGGAAGTGTGGGACATTGTATGATTCACATGTTCCGGATACAGTCGTCCTTCGATAGGAACGGCCAAAGCTTGACGAGGTAACGAATTTCCTTGCGACTATCCACCCAATTTGAGATGTAAGGAGTGCAGCAAACACCAACTTTGGAAGGACGTGTCTCCTGTGTCACATCCTTTTTACCGTTCGGGGCTCACCACCTACAGTCTCTAATTTTTTTTTGGTATCTTTCGCGTACCCTGTGTCTTGTGCATCATGGCAGCCTTCAGTGCTGCACCACACCGGAGGTTACACGATCACTATATCAAGGGCTCTTTTAGAGAGTTGTCGGCTTCCTTTTTGGGATAGCTCGCCCTTATCAAGTAGGCATCAGGAATATCTGCGATAAGAAAGTGGTGAGGGTGGTCTGGGTTCTTTCAGAGTTCTTCTACCACTAGTCTTTGCAGTTCGACTGTCCCCAGCGAGGTTCTGCGTTCTTCCACAATCTGCATCTCTTCGATTTCCTTTGCGCAAGCAAAGGTCTGTACAGTGCTGGGGCTTTGTATCGCACCTGAAGATTAAGAGATGATGTGACCGTTAATAATAGAATTAAGTACACGAATATAATGGGGAAATCAACTCTGGCAATGGCTTTGGAAACAAGATGCTCAGCACTCATGCTTGACATTGACAACAGTCAACATTCGCTTCTTTCTTTTTTCGGGTAGAAGTAGAATTTCACATTGTCATATAGTTCAAGTGGGGGGGTACGGGGAAATGCGTGCATCAGAGACGTGGACGGCGAGTGTAGTATGTGTATAAAACATTTGGCAGCCTGGACGGCAAAGGCGCTAAGCTAAACAGCGAATTGTAAAAAACCATTGGATCTCCGCAAGGTAAGAGAAGTAGTAGTATCAACATATTTGGTAATTTGGCGTGGTCGAAGGATCATTGAAGGTGGAAGAAGAAAAGGGCAGCTTGGGGGGTGAATGACAGGAATCATCGTGACCACCTGCCTAAGGCCACTCAACTGTCTACTCTCCCTCCGTTCCTGTTCGTTGTGTGTCTCTTCTTCCCTCCTTTTCCCTCTTCTTCTTCTTTCCCCTCCCCCTTTTTCTCTGTGACTCACTTCCTTATGTGGGGTCTAACAGCCAATGCACCGTTGACCCAGAATGGAGAATTGCATCGGATCCATATGCAAGTATTGATCGGGGTGGCTCGAGTGGCTGGGAATGGGGTCTGCCTCTTCAACGTGGCATGCAGACATCGCAGCAATTCCTTGGGTGGATCTCCCGCTTCACTTGACCTGTGATTCATGTGGTATTTCTGGCGGGGTGTTTCGGCTACGTGCAAAAGCATTCATCCTAGTTCATTACTGTTCAAGTGCAGGCTGATCATGGCTAGAGCTAAGGATCAACACTGACGCCAGATCCTCTGCATTGGCGCAGTCTTTTGAAACCAAATAAGGCTTGCCCAGTGGTCATTTCATTTTACTTTCTTTCTCTTGCCTTCCGGAAAACATGGCCCTTGATGTCACGCCCCCTCATTCGTCGAATAGCCATGGCACTTGATCCACGACGCAGAAACCAAGTGGGCGTTGTTTGGCGGTCAGACGGCGCCATCTCGCGACTAACAGCAGCAGAAGTGCCCAAAGCAGGAACAAAACTCCCCATCGGTCAGGGTGACCAGGTGCCCCTCAGTGGTCCCCCATGGTCCTTGCCGTGCCTTTGAAATGCAAAAGCGCTGAGAGCACCTCTGTAAGTATCATTCAAGACCAAAGCCCAACCAGTACTTGGGCTGCGGCTTTTGCGGTGAAGTCTAATCGAGCTAACCTCGAATCCCATTGTCGCCATTATTCTCTCCTGCTATGATGGTGGTTATTAGTATTCCGATTACTGAAAAATAGTAGTACTCCGTAAGGAGTACAGTGTTCCTTCTTGGTCGATACTGACTCCACCACTACCAATCACCATCTTCCACCTCAACTGGTAATCGTCGCCTCATTCACTTGAACTTCAAACATGATGCGGTTTTGTGCTTGGCTCATCTGCAGTCTCCACCGTTTCCTGATAGGTGCTCCATCCAGTCCCGGCAGGGCCACCTACAGGACCGTCCGCCAGGCTTTCCCCACGATGACTTGTCGACGTGCAAGAGCGTTTTCGTCCCCTCGTTCTCTAGCTTCACCGATAGGTAACATCATGGGTCTCTCGACCGTCTCCTGACAGAATTTCGACTTTCTGGCAAGAGGACGCAAAGCTAGTCTAGGTCGACACCTTGTCGGAATTGGTTTGCCTTTGACGCATTGCGAGCTTATGCAATACCTGCTCTGCTAGACCGTGTTTTGCATCACTAGAGCGGGTTGTTTCCTTCGGGAACAAATCTTTCTTTCTGTTAGCCTCCGATCAGTCCTGATTGGATATAAGTTGGGCACTCTTGGGATATCCCCCGTACAGCTAGCTTGGCCTTGAAGTATTATATCTTGTCACCTTGTTCCTCTACCTTCCATTCTACCTTCACTTGGTTATTAGTGTTCTGCATCTATATATCCATCTTTTTCTCCATACATCTTCCTCGCTCGTGCTACAACCTTAGTCAATTCTTCAGATTGTGTCCCTGCCCTTACTTGTGAGGACGACGATTGAAGCATTTGGTATTGCTTTTGTCCTCTATATCGTACTTCCTCCTCCACAAGCCAATCGTTGCGTGCATACTCGCTGACAACCCGGCGAGCCTTTCACTTTCTCGGACATGCCTGTATCACATCTTACCCTGACTGTCTCCCATCTCCCCACCTCAACATCATTCTTTCTCTCTTGCCTACAACCCCTGGGATATCAGTTTATTGGTCGCCATGATGACTATATCGGCTTCGGTCAAAACCCTGGGGAGCCGGCTGATTTTTGGATAACGGAACAAAAACCTGGGTAAGTGAAAACACCTGGCCAATATCAACCCTATTTCATGCGTGACTGTGTGTTGACTCTCTATTTAGAGTGCCAGCTGGCGCTGCACATGTTGCATTTCCCGCCCCGTCAAAGGACGCAGTAAGCCAGTTCTTCATCCACGCATTGAAGGCTGGTGGGAGGATTCATGGAGAGCCGAAAACCCGTGATTCGGAATCTGGCTACTACAGCGCAGCCATCATTGATGTTGATGGCAACAGCATAGAGGCCGTTTACCGTCCAAGCAGCTCATCAGCTAGGTCGGAGGTTAGCAGGTCAGCCTTGGCTCTGCTCGAAAATGGCTCAGTCGTATCTAAGACAGCTCCTTCGATTGTCTCGAAGGCGACAAGCAAAGCTAGCTCTGTCAGGCCTGAGAGCGTCGCCCCTCCCAGGTCTGAAGCTAGATCTTATGTTTCCAAGGCGACGACCGCCATGGAGCGAGCTTTGCCCTCTGAACGTGGAGCTCCATCAGTTATTTCTCGGGAAGTTCAGCCAGCGCCGTCACCAACGTATGTTGTGCATCACACCACCCAGAAAACAGACGATGGTAAGGCAGCGAAGACCATTGTTGGCACTCTTATCGGAGCTGCTGCGGGTGCAGCTATCGCATACGCAATGTCAAAAGGCGATTCAGAGTCCTCCGAAACTACACCCCCGCCCCAATATTCCCCCCGGGATATTGTACAACTTATGTCCCCATCCCAGGCCTCCTCTCCCTCCCAGGAACTGCACGGCTTCAGAGCCATCGAGGCTCCCCCGGCCAGAAGTGTCTATTCTCAGTCAGAGGTGCGTCCGAGCTTAACACGCAGTGTCACCTCGAAGAACCCCCGTGCAAGCACTATCTACGAGGGCTCGGAATTTGTTCCCCGAGGAGGCGGGGGCAGTGTATACCTTGATCAGAACGGACGCCGGGCGTCTGAGGGAAGCGTGTACAGTGGTAGCGACTACCCTATCCGGGCAATCGAATACCCACCGGCTGATTCCCGGGGCTATGAAGCCACTCTGATCAGCAGTTTCCACGACAAGTCACGGGCGATGGATAACGGCAGCGTGTATTCCTCATCGACGATTAGGCCATCCAAGGCCAACTATCAAGACCACCACTCCTCACACAGCTCGCACCACTCATCGCATCATTCTTCTCGTCATTCTTCCCGTCATTCAGTTGCAAGATCTCATTCCAGCAGCACTATCTCGGCGACGCGTAGTGCTTGCAACATCCCACTCCCCGAAGGTTCTATAGCGTCCTTTGCTTCCAGCCGCAGCGGTGCTAAATCTGGTGTTTCTGCTCGCAATATCCCGCTCCCAGAGAGTGTATACGACGATGTCGACGTCGAAACCAATGTTACTCCTGATGATTCTATTAGTCAAGTTGATGATTCGAGGAGATCCTCCGTCTCACATCGTTCCCATGCCTCTAAGGCTGCTTCTCGGGTTTCTAAGCATTCCAGCAAATTTGATGAGCCCGTTAAGCCCAGCGACAGTGTGAGCCAGGTTTCGAGCCATGCTTCAAGAGCATCACAGCGGACCATCAAGGCAGGCGGCAGTGTAGCAGGAGGCTCCAAGGCTCCTTCCAAGGTCAGCAGCCGGAGGGGAAGCCAGGTTGCGTAGCGACGATTTTGCCCTCCCCTCCGCCCTACTCTTCTTCTTTTTGGTCTCTTCGTACCATCCTCATATTCCTCTCTACCTTTACCTTATCTCTTTTATGCTTAGTATTTCACAATCCTTCATATTATCACGACATAGAAAACTGAGTGTGCCATGTCCACAGCATCACCATTGGCGTTATATTATCATATGCATCTGGAGAAGTTATTGCTATTTGGGATCGATTTAACAATCAAATTATGTTTTTATATTTGCTAGAAATGGTGTCCGCCTTCGTTCGGACAAAGATATGGTGCAGAAGAGAGTAGGTTTTGATGATCTTATTTTATCTTCAGCTTTGGGTCAGTGTATACATAGCATGCTCTGTTTCTTGATTACATCGTGGGGCTAAGATATCGATAAGGATCTATGTAAATATCTATATATATATATACACATCACTGACACCTTTTCTAGACTTGGGGAACCATGCCGCTGCAGACATAAGCTTTCATTGGCGATTATGAATCCCGGGCAATTGACCGCGAAACCTGCGCATTTACACCAAGGCATTACTGACGGGATACGTCGTTTCTAAAACATCATCGATAAACTGCGTTGGATTGGTCTTTGCCTCGATAGCTGCTATCTGATACAAACGCCAACACCAGGACACCATCATCACTGATTTTCTCACACCATCTCATAACCACCACACCTCAGGTAAGCCTTCGCAACCGTACCAGCAACATCCTCCTCCATCTCATCCCTAGCCAAGGACAGGCACCCACGAGCCTTGAACTATATGCTCATCACGTAATTTGCCCGACTCCATTGATTGAAAAAAAAAAGATGCCATGAATGCATGAGTATTGGTCATAATGATCGTTGGATATGACATTTCCCGCCGACAGGAAAAAAACGGTAAAGAAAATGGGTAACAGGTAATTTAAGACATGCAAATGGAAAAACAAGGAAAGGATCTACGATCACGGTACGCCAGGCTTCGGATCTGATCTAACGGAACGAAAGAAGACCAAGGTGGCCGTGTTATATTGAGATTCGAAGATCAGATAGCATATTTCCGGGTCCATTCGCGGGCGGTCGCTTCATACCGAGGGCGGTCAGTCTTGTACACATGAGCAATCTCAGGCACCAACGGGTCGTCTGGGTTGGGGTCTGTAAGCATCGAACAGATGGACAGCAGCACTGCAAAAGTACGGTTAGTCTCATATATGGCGATTGTGGGATACGGACGGCGAACCTTTGGAGATTGTGAGAGCAGGACTCCATTGATCTCTAAGGATGTCGAGACAGATGCTGCCATTTGAGTTGATGTTGGGATGGTAGATACGAGTAGTGAAGTTGACCTTTGGCGGCTTGAATGGGTAGTCGGTAGGGAAATGGATTGTGAGGAAGAAAACGCCTCCCGAGTATGGAGAGTCACCCTGGTGAGCCAATAGCGTTAGTTATAATGTCCGCAAGTATACACAAAGCGAGTGAACAGGCCACAAGGTCCCTGTTTGTCCAAAATCGAGTAGGCAAGGCGGCCAACGAGGTATGATTGGGATTTCACTCACAGGACCCATAATAGTAGCTTGCCAGTGGAACTGCAGAGAGATTTCCTGTCAGTAAGGTCGCTCGAGAACAGTTTGCGATCGACGGAAGTAGAGGACGGGGGTCGCAGGGTTGGCCCCGCGAAACCGCCGTCCACGGAACGAATTGACATATAAGAGGGGGGCTTCGGGCAATCATACCAGGTCTTCACCTAGAGGTCCGGCAGAGCAGGAGGAGGGGGGATCACTATAGAAGAATAAGAACATTAGCATTCCAGGAGAACAGCGATGGCGTGGTTTAGCAAGTGATTCATCAACGCCCCGCGGGAATAGTGGGGTGTTTCGCCCAGTGGCACGATGGAGAACGAGGGGAAATCATGGAGATAGGAAAATAGATCTCTTACCGGCCGAGGTCAGTGAGTTCCTTGTTAATTCTCTTAAGAGCCATCTTGTAGATGTTGTGATGTTTTTTTTATTTAAAAAAAAAAAAAAAAAAAAAAAGGTGAGAAAGAAGGAGAGATTTGAGAGTGACCACTCAGTCGAAAGAGCGGCTGGTATCGAATTTAAGAATTCTGCACAACAATCGGGTCAGTACTTTAAAGAATATAATAGGATATAATGAGAAGGAAGAAAAGAAATACATCAAAAAATCGAAAGAAAGTTTTTTGGGGGGAAAAGGACTGGTGGTGGTGAAGTACTTACAGTGAGAATGATTACGTCGGAGAGGGGGCAAAAGAGAAAGAGGGGGGAATTGGGCTGAAAGAAGAAAAAGAGGAAGAGAGAGAGCGAGAGAGCGAGAGAGCGAGGGCGAAGAACGGAGAGAAAGAGGAAAGGCTGGAAGAGTGGATGAGCCAGATCCAGTGACCGTATTACGGGTCATGATACTTTACCGTACGTACCTTTCGCTCAGCCACATTTTTCCCCCCTCCGCCACACCACGGTGACCTCTCGTCAATGAGTACAGTATTGTAGTCCTCCGTATTGGGAGTAAATACTTCAACCTCCCTACCGGAGTATTGTAGTAGGTAAGTAATAACCTGCCCGGGTGGAAGTGCTCTGGAGCCCTAACTTGACTGCCTAAGTTGACTGAAGGTATCGCCACTTTCCGCCGTGGCTCTTCTTGTTTATGACTGGGCACTCAATACCATGTCTGATGTGGACCCTCGCTTTTCTTCACTTCGTCTTCCTCTCTTCCAAGGCCGTTGTTTCCATTTGCAATCTCACAACGGAGAATACTTCCGTAATGACATACTCTGTACAATGGAGACACATCTGGTTGGCATATAGGTACATATGCATACATACATACAGGGGACACCATAACACCTGGTTTCAAGTCCTTCCCTCTGTAGTACTCATCAAAAGTAAGGTCTGACAGCAAACACACACACAAAGGGAGAGAGTGTGTAGAATGATCCACCATACTCTCGAATCGCTCCCTCTTCAATGTGGCGACTTGCCGTTCAGATCTTTATCAGGATGCCATTCTCCTCAAACCCAATCATACATCCAGTCTCGCGTGCCCACGTGGCGCAGTCGAATATCACGTGTCTATATAGCTCTGGTTCTCGAAGGCTCTACTCCCTACCACTAATAGCACCAAGGAGTAGGTACCTACTAGAACTACTCAGCGCCTAGTAAGCGGTGATTGAAGTTAGACCAGTAATAGGCATGAGGCAATTTACGGGCCCAGTATGGTATTGAACACTGTTATTGGACTAGCTGTGCAGTTTCTTTGTCACATCCCGTCCAACTACCAACTACTATATTTATACACATTATTCTTGCCAAGTTTCGTCGCAAGCGATCCTACGAGGGTGACAGCGGCAAGTGTTCTAAACAAACGCCTGGACTCCGGTAATGGCGCGTCCCAGAATCAATGCTACTCCAGTCATTAGCATCGGGCTCTTCATGCCGGGAGGAACGGCGTTTTCTTTTAGCTCGGTCGGATACTCACTGTGAATGTCGCTCTGTCCCTCATATGTTTGTACCACAAACAAGTTGGCTACATGTCGGCCGATATGGTATTCATCGCTGGTCGCATTCCCGCCGAAAACTTCCTGAAGTCTATCGGATGGCTAGAATCAGTACCATAATCTCGACTGGGGATGGAAGTGAGGCTGCGTACATCCGAGAATTGGCCAGGGCCCGGTCACAGTTTTGTCTTTTAATCATGGAAATCATTTCAGGGGTGCATTTTCCTTCGTCCTTGAGCCGAGAAACCTGGATCGCCGCCAGCGTTCCATAAGCGGCATCCGTAGCGGCATCCGCCAACTTCTTCTGGATTAACTGATACTTGGCCAGAGGGTTACCTTTGAACTGCTTCCGCTCGAGGGCATAGGTCCGGGCACGGCTAATGCAGTCTTCAAGAGCTCCCATGGCGCCAAAGGCAATTCCTAGTCGAGCACTGTTAAGACAGGTGAAAGGTCCAGTCAGGCCTTCAACATCGGGGAACATGTTCTCCTTTGGAACCGGGCAGTCGTCCATTTGAATCATACCGGTGATAGACGCCCGCAAGGCTGTCTTGTTCTTGATGGCTGGAGTCTCCAAGGTACCTGGAGGGCACTGGTCACGTTCCACCACAAACCCGCGGATCTTGCCTGTGCTCTCCAGTTTGGCCCAGACTATCATAATATCGGAGATGGGGGAGTTGGTAATCCAAGTCTTGGTCCCGGAGAGCGAATAATAGCCCTTCTTAGTGGGATGCTCTCGCGCAACTGTTTCCATAGAACCAGGGTCTGAGCCGTGGTTAGGTTCTGTGAGGCCAAAACAACCGGCAATCTTTCCCTTAGCGAGTCCCGGCAGGAATCTATCCTTTAGCTCCTGGGAGCCAAATTCGTGGATGGCCGTCATCGCCAGCGAGCTCTGTACAGACATCCCAGATCGGTATCCGGAATCAACCCGTTCAACCTCCTTAGTGATCAGACCTGATGCAACAGTGCTGGCGCCTGCACAACCGTAACCCTCAATGCTGGCGCCAAGAAGGCCCAGTTCGCCCATTTCTTCCAGTATTTTGCGATCATAGTTCTCGTTTCGATAAGCATCTGACATATACTCATAAGTTAGCATTCACATCCATTATTCCTCGATACATTGAAATGAGGTGGTCATAGAGAGGCGCCAGCTCTGCCCAAGCGGATAGATCGCATACCGAGAACCCGGGGTAACAAGCGCTCTTGGCAATATTGTCGGGCTGTGTCTTGGATCGCCAATTCCTCCTCTGTATACAGCTCCGATGCAGCCAGGGGATCTTCCCAGTTAAAGGCAGTCGCGAAACCGCGCGCCGGTGCATTGGGTGAAGCTGCGGGCGCCTTGTGCGCATGGTTTAAGTGACGGGAAGCCGCGCGAAGCAATGATCGATTCATGATGGGTGGGTAGTACAAGGCGCGGTAACAATGAAAAATTTCCTCAGATAAAGGTAGCAGCAACGTTCATAAGCCTTTTCTATGAATATATATATGGTTTACAACAGAATTGACAGCTAGTAGAAATAGTAGTTGCGGGGAAGCTGTTTAAATCGCCCAAACTGAAAACGGAAGGTTTTCCTCGGTAATCGCTGCGGCTGTCGGCCTCCCGCTTGGAAACTTCCGCAACTAAGGACCAGGATAGCCGTAAGCCTATCGATACACCGGTTTGGTGGCTGTAAGATCGCAATAAAGCAGGGAGAGGGCCCCTATCATTTAATGGCATGCGATAGGAAGTGCAGGCGGATGTCCGGCAAGCCCCCACCCGCCATCTATCGGCTTCGGCTTTGGAGCTGGTGCTCCGTTCCCTCGGCCCTGTCGCCCAATCAACGGGTAGGGCTTCATATATGCCATGCTCCATACTACTAGTCAATGTCAAACGCAAGGGGGTAGGAGATGAAAGAATCTCAGAAGGAATGAAGTCAGTGGAAGCAAGTTCGCTATTGTTAACCTCCCCAACGCCCAGTTGTATCATAGAATGGCTCGTGGACATGTTGTCATCCCCATTATGTGATGTACTACGACCTAACATCAAGCCAGATCGTATGTACCCTTTCGATCCTTATGTACGCTGAGGTTTTTACACAATCAGTTCATTGACTTGAGAACCTTGAAACAAGACTTCGCATTGGGTGATTCTTCGTAGAATGCCGCAGCAGTTCGGATAGGCGAAGTCCCCTCGCTCTCTAATGAGTGAAACTAAGTATACCGGTTGCGAAACCTAGTACTAGTAGTGAAATCTCCCATCGTGTGGCCTGTTGAAAACAAGGACTCCAGTATAAAGATTCTTCCGGTTCATAGAGCAGCATCCAGAGCGAGACCTCTCTCCATGCGGCAGTCGTGTTGTATAAGAGACCAAATAACATAGGCTTCATCGCCTCATGCGGATCTCGCCCCCAAGCACTCGAAAGCTGTATAGGGGCTAATCAAGGCTGTGACCAAGAAAAGGGATGTATAACAATCACAATCCTGCCACAACCCACCAGGGTTCAGGGAGGCCGCGGCCTGGGTTAGGCAGGCATTTGAGACTGAAGAAAGTCAAAGACCCCCGTAGGGAAATATTCCTCGTCGAAGCCCCAGAGATCAGCCATCATAGGATCCACAGAGCCCTCCGAGAGACCTGGCCGTTGTTTCGGTTGTGCCGCCGTAGACTCCAACCCACTGCCTCTCTCCGCAGACAAGGGGGCTATGCCTAGGAGCGGGGGCGGATGGTTTAGTATAGTATCCCGCTCACCCAGTGGCTGGGCCCCGGGAATGATGATTGGTTTGAACATAGAATTCTGAGAGGGATCACGAAAGCCCTGCCCTGTGGACTGTCCGTTGTAAGAGTTCCTTTTCTCCCATTCCTCGAGCCCCGTAAGCATTTTTCTCAGGCCACGGGCTATGTGGTGACTGAGGTGACGCTCGCTAGCCCGCCTACTGCACGACACCATCAACTCAATAATCCGTCCGACCAAGGCCCGCACGTATGCAATATCGATGGACAAACTCGCTGATGCGATGGAATTCTGTCTGCCCGGTTTACTAGGAATGCAGCTCGAGCAGCTTCTTGCCGCGATCTTCAGCAGAAACACAGCAGCAAAGGTGATCATGCTATGTAGATATAACGGGACACCGACCAAAGCCCTCTGGATATCAGGCTCGTCAAGAACGACCAATAGAGTACTAATGGCAGATTCAATGGCCAGATTTGCGCGTTTCTTTCGCTCGTTAGATAGGGGGCGGGCTGACAGTGAACAGTGATATGTCCGCAATGCAACAGAATTCAGTTGTAAGCGGGAAAAATGGAAGTGTAGATAGACAGCTTTATAAGGGTACGCACCAACATAACGACTCCCAACTATTCAATCCAACATGTTAGATCACATATATTCAAGCAGAAAGGCCTAACGATCACTATACCTAAGCGAGGTAACCACGCAGATTGCCACTCCTCAAGATCGGCATCGAATTTGTCGATCATAGTAAACTCGCCCTCAGGTACCTCGAGATCGACGTCAGGGCCAAAAGCATGGTATATACGAGTAAGAATAATAAACAAATCCACCTGGCTATGCAAACGCAGGTCGGATTGTGTAGTTGTGGGAGACATAGTAAATGTATTATGGTTGGTGATGCTCTTATCCTCATGGATTATGGGTGGTCGACCATAAGCGATGGAAAAATGGTGCTCCAGAGTCTATTATTGTTAGATTCTGTAATACATGACTTCGATGGAGAAAACTCACATAGAGAAGATACCATAATCTTGCCTGTTCCTGGTGCTCAGGTGAGCCTTGGGTAGCCTTCCTGTATGATTGGTGTAGGTTGCGCTCAGTTGCAATACGGACTGCATACCCTGACAGCTTCCAACTGACATCTGCAAGCCAAAAGGCACCTATACATAATGCGCGTAAATCATCCAAGGTGTGATGTCTATCAAGCATTGACTCCGACGCCAGTTTCGCGAATTCGGTGTAGCATGTATCAAAAAGTCTTTCTTTCTGGGGCATATGCAAAGCTGTAACAGTGAGGATGGCTGCAGACAACATGGAGGAAGAGTTTCGAACGGATGCGAGGTCCTTGTGCACAAGAGCTATGCCATCCCATAGATAACGATTGAGTACCTGGTCAAAGAAATAGAAGAGCTCCTCCGCTTCTTGTAAGTCCACAATCCCTCGTGAGATAAGGTCGGTGTCGCAGTCCGAAGTATGATGCCGTTCGGGAGTACTTTCTTGAATATCACTCAACTGGGTCACTTCATACAAGCTTCCCATCGGAGCAGTAACCAATAGTTTCTCTTCCCTGTCAATCGCAGTTTGCGATCGTAGCTGAGTGGTGTAGGAAGATGGGTGGGATACTCCTACTACTGATTTAGCACCGCCATCAGTCGCATCTCTTCCGAGGTCACCCCTCAAGACATGTATGTCCTCTGTGGATACTGTAGACCCCCGCCGATCGCTCTTCTTATGCGGTGTTTCCGCTGACTTGCCAACGGCTTGGTAGTATGAAAGCTCTGGCAATTGTGCCTTTCGGAGTAAATCGGACATGGCAAGCTCCATCGTTGTTTTCCATCTATACAGCGTATATTATCTGGGTTAGCGACGAGACATGCTTGATTGAATCCAGGGCTAAACAAAGCAAAGCGCACATACTCCGCTTCATCGTCAAGCAAAGTTTGGAGGCTCTTGTTGACAACACATTCCAAACCCATGCGCTGACACCTAGAGCAGACCGAATCCCCTGCCTTCATATCACAACGGACTTTATGCCGTTTGCATTCGGTGCAGGCACGTATTTTTCGCGAAATCTTTGGTATATGTATTGATTCCCGTCGAGTGCTAGCCTCTGGTGCTGGATATGGCAGCGCACCTCGGGGAGGTGAAGCGGACGACGCATCGCCATTGGCTTCGAAATCAAGGCGACTGCGTTTCATGGTTTAGAAAAATTCATTGTTAAGGTCACAACTTGCGGTGGAATCTCGTTTCTTTTTATAGAGTTTGTCTACGACCACAAGAGCGGATGTTAAGTGGGAAGAGGGGGAGGGACCGCAGGAGATACGAAATGATGGAGAGAATGCTAACTCCTCACTCACTGCCTTAGGCCATAGTGTTTAAGCTTACTGAACCCCATTCCTTTTTACTGGCCAGGCCTCGAGGGGACCCCCGAGCCTTAGGCAAAAGGCATGGGGATTTAGCGGGGGAATCACGTGGTAGACATGTCTCCGGAAGCTAATCCCGATGAGGTTTAATGGAGTATGAAGCCCCGTCGCGCGTTCTCAGAGCTCGGCGCGCGTTTTGGTCGCGGTATTAAGAACCCTTTCCTTTGATCTTGTTGAAATCAAGAAGTAGTCCTGCCTGGTTTCCCACACGGTTCTCATCTAACAACGGCAGAAAACTCATTATGGGTATTAAACGTACGTTAGCCTCGACCAATTACCTACCACCACACGACCGTAAGAGCTCGCTTGGTACTGACTTTGAGCCTTCTCGACAGACCTATACCAGGTAATCACGGAGAATGCCCCTGATGCCGTCAAGACGGGGGATATCAAAAACCAATTTGGCCGAAAGGTTGCTATAGTATGTCGCATCCTTCCTTTTAATTGTCTGTGCATCAGGGCGTTGTCTGGGCTAACGGGTGGTCACTGGAATCTAGGATGCGTATGTAACTTGATCGTTCTTGGAGGAATAAACGAAGACTAGAAACTAATATAACACAGTTCCATGAGTATCTACAGTTTCCTTATTGCCGTGCGCTCCGAGGGCCAACAGCTCATGAGCGACACCGGTGAGACCACGTCGCATCTGATGGGCATGTTCTACCGTACTTTGCGAATGGTCGACAACGGAATCAAGCCCCTTTATGTCTTTGATGGAGCTCCGCCAAAGCTCAAATCCGGCGAGTTAGCCAAGCGTACCGCTCGAAAAGCCGAAGCTACCGAAGCTCATGAGGAGGCCAAGGAAACCGGCACAGCGGAGGATGTTGAGAAGTTTTCACGACGAACAGTACGGGTTACGAGAGATCATAATGCGGAGTGTAAAAGGTTGTTGAAATTGATGGGAATCCCATACATCGATGCCCCCACTGAGGCTGAGGCGCAGTGCGCAGCCCTTGCACGGGCAGGAAAGGTCTATGCTGCTGCTTCGGAGGATATGGACACACTATGCTTTGAAACGCCCATTCTTCTAAGGCATCTTACATTCAGCGAACAGCGAAAGGAACCGATTTTGGAAATCCATCTGAACCGCGCGCTAGAAGGACTTGATATGGACCGAAAGCAGGTAAAACCACCCACAATTCCCCCAGCAGCGCTTAGCTTTGCTCACAGTTTGCGGTCTAGTTTATCGATCTTTGTATCTTACTCGGCTGCGATTATTTAGAGCCAATTCCGAAAGTTGGGCCTAATACCGCTCTGAAACTGATTCGGGAGTTTGGTAGCCTCGAAAAGGTTGTTGAGCATATCGAGAGCGACCCGAAGAAGAAATACGTTATTCCGGAAGACTGGCCATACCAGGATGCAAGAGAGCTTTTTCTCAACCCAGACGTCAGAGAAGCTAGCCACCCAGACTGCGACTTCAAATGGGAGGCACCAGATATTGAAGGCCTGGTGGATTTTTTAGTGAAAGATAAGGGCTTTAACGAAGATCGAGTGCGTAATGGCGCAGCTCGGCTCCAGAAGAACTTGAAGACTGCCCAGCAGTCACGTCTAGAGGGCTTTTTCAAACCTGTAGCCCGGACCGATGAAGAGAAGGCGAGCCTCAAGCGTAAGCACGACGAGAAACTTCAGGAGCAAAAGAAACGCAAGAAAGAGGAGGCCAAGGCCAAGAAGGAGGCCAAGGCAAGACCCCGCGGTGCCGGGTGAAGAACTTGCCCTCTTTGATCCAGTCGATATTTTACGCGATAGGGAGGTTGTTGAGAACGCGACTACTAAGGAGGGGAGAAGGGGTTGGGGAAAAAAACAAGATGGCGTTGGCGTTGCGTGATAAGCTCACTGGGTTGTCGGTTTTGCTTTCGGTTCTGCGATGCGGCGTTTCATTGATGAGGTGCAATCACCGAATGTAACTTTTGTATATCCTATGAATAGAACTATGGTATTTCTACGAGTGCAGAGTGATATGATCGTCTCTAGTGCTTGTCATCTTCGAACATGTGCCCTTTTTTTTTTATCAGGGGATTTGCCGTCGTGGGTCGCTAAGATCAGGCCGCCATGTGCCGAGAGATGCTCTCAGTGAAGTCCAGCTTAGATTCTGTGATCCCCCAGCGGATGGACATGCAGGAAGGAAATAGAATGCTTGGTCGCATGGATATACCCGTTCTTTATCACCAGGCATTGCAGGGAAATGTTTTCCCGGTTGTGACAGTCGGTGGTGGGTTTGGGTGTTGTTGTATTGATGGACGCCATTGTACCTCAACACAGCAGGTGTTGATTTCTCTGGTTACATTGGCAAAACATGGCCAATCTTCAATCCATATGGCGTAGCTACTAGCGTATTGTCTCCAGGCGACAAGGGTTCGCCGTTGTTACCGTTGTAGTCCGGGGGATCAGGTTCAAAAACTCCTGGTTGAGTGATATATATATCATGGGCGGGGCGGTGGATGGATCCTTCACATTGTAGTAGGCCGACCATACTAATAGTAGAACACCAAAGCCAATTGATACCGTGCCCAGCGGCGTAGCAATCAATGAGAACCCATAAGTTCATTACTGAGACATACTAACCTGACCAAAGGAGATAATCCTATCGTGTCTGGTGTTCTATCGATACCCACCTGCATGGGGATGGGCACCGAGCTTGAGCCGAGCATTCCTAAGCTCTGAGCTGTCAGGGGCTGTTTAGGGCACTAGAAGAAAACAGGAAATACATGCCTACTAGACTATGGACTCTAGCACCTACTAGGTGATAACTGGGGAAGGTCTGAGATGATAGGATTAGGTGGGGGTCGTTTGCGTGGGTATACTACGTGCGAACACGTTATCTAGAATCGAATCATCTGAGTATGCGTCTTGGACCGTAGCACAAGCATTTTTTTTTTTAAGCTGGAAAGGCTATAAAATAAATCTCTCTCACTCTACTAGATATACCCAAGGCACAGATATCACCACTACCACCAGTACCCAAAGGGCCGTGGGTAGAATGTCTCTGCATCGTGCAAAACACATGATTCATACATACCTACGACCAGCGCATTGATTAGGTCTTACAGCCAATCGTCGGGGACACCAACCATGGGTTGCGATCTATATTCTTCAAGCAGAAGAGCCAATAACCACACGACCCGTCAGCGTTTCAAGTATGGAATTTCCTACGTGAGGAGGAAACTCAAACAGGCGATCCATACATCATGCCCCCTCGTGACCTGAACGGCACGAGGCGGCCAAATGGTAGCCTCCACGGGGATTCTCCCTCCATTGACAACATGCAAGGGACAGGCAGCTCGACATCTTCCATCTAGCTTTGATTCGTATAGTCACCCGGCAAGCCGCCAGGAGGCTATAAGCTTGATCAAACTGCAGATCCCAATGGCCGATCTTAATGGGTGTAGAGCCCCCAAATCGCCGGGCCCATCCGGAATTGTTGACTTTTGATACAAAGCCAAACCAGATGATAAGGTAGAACAAGCGAAAACAACATTGACGCTTCATTCAGCGTCAAGAATCAAACAATAGAGCCATGATGATCTTGCCACATCATCATCGTCCTTGTTGTTGCGAGGGCTATTGGTGGGTTGGGGAAAGATAGGTACGGAGATTAGGCACGTACGTATACATGGACGGAAGTCCGCTTCACTTTTCTCAGCTTCCTCTACACCAAAAGGTATAAGATAGTGGTATAGCGATAGCGATACTGGCTCATATATTTGGAATGGGTTCCAAGGGATTCTCGATTTAAGAATTCTCTAGGTAAAAAAAAAGGAAGAAAAAACTATGGAGGGAGAGAGGGGAGGGATGTGGAAGCAGAACGCGTAGAAGAATCGCAGAGGATGCGCGTAGGAAGTTGAGGATGTGCGATCTGTCGATGAAATGCAACAGATATCCACTTCATTACCAAAAGCTAGCATTAAGGATTAACTCTTATCATACTATTGATCACCCCAAAATATGGCCCTACCAATAATCTACCGAGAAAATGCACAAAGAAAAAGGAAAAAAAAATAGTGGAAAAAAAAGAGGAGAAACAGCAGAGGGACTTTGACGTGTAGGTGCTTGGGAGTGATCTTGTGTCAACACCCGCTGCCCTATAAAGCGCGGATGCCCCGCGGCCTTCCACCCCTTCCGTCGTCGACTGCTTTTCCTTCTGTTCCCATCAACGATCCACCCTTACGCCTCTTGAGCTTGAATATAATCTCGTAGACCTCGGTCTCTCTTACAACTTCGACTTAAATTACAAGTTACACTTCCCACCCTAAAGATGCCTCCCAAGAAAGCTTCCACCGGCGCAGCCAAGAAGACTGGCTCGACTCATGCTTCCTACCGTGGTATGATTTTACTGATCTTTCCTCCCCACCACATCGCGTCGGAGCGATCTTAATATAGTTTTTGTCGCGAATGAGTGCTGATTCATTTGATATAGATATGATCAAGGATGCTATCCTGAATGTGAGTTGATCACGCCGTTCCCGAGACGCTTTGGGAGATGGATGTTGGGTCCAAACTTCCCGACCGTGACACGTCTGCACGGCGCTGGATCATCGCAACGTCACGTCGGATGTTATTTGTTATTATCTCAAGCTGGTCGCTAACATCTCATTCCTCTAGCTGAAAGAGCGCAATGGTAGCAGGTATGTGTGTTTTGTTTTTGTTTCCCCGCGCAACGCCATGTTCCTCAGCGACGTGGCAACCGCACAAGGCTTCCAAGTCGCGTCCTGGGCTAACTTGATTGCTCCATGACAGCCGCCAGTCCATCAAGAAATATGTTTTGGCAAACAACAAGATAGCTCCTGCATCTACCAACGCCTTCGATAGCCAGTTCAACAAGGCTATTAAGGCAGGTGTTGAGAAGGGTGAATTCACCCAACCCAAGGGTAAGTCTAAATTTATTGCATGCGCATTTGAGAGTTGTCCCCCTTGTGCCCACCGAAACTAAGCACGCTATTGTGTTTACTTTCTAATCTATTGCCGTCGCGTATCCTTTTGTTTTGATGGGGTGTGGGCTGACGCGTCTTATCCCAGGTCCTTCTGGACCCGTGAAGCTCGCCAAGAAGGAAGCTGCTCCTAAGCCTGCTGCCAAGGTAAGTGATCTATGCCTTCTCACTTGTTTAGAGTTCAACATGATTAATATAACTACCAGAAGAGCACCACTGCAACCAAGCCCAAGAAAGCTGCTGCTACCACTACTAAGAAGGCCGAGAAGGGCGAAAAGGCCGAGAAGCCTAAGACGACCACCAAGAAGACAGGCACTACTACTACCAAGAAGAGTGTCGGCAGACCCAAGGCGAACACTGCTAAGCCTCGCAAGGCATCCACTGCTGTATGTATTACCATTGGTCATACCTGACCTGAGAATTGTATACTAACGTCCAAGCAGGCTCCTGCCGTTGTTGACCAACCCAAGGTCATCGGCAAGACGAAGTCCGGCCGTGTGACCAAGACAACGGCCAAGCCTACTGAAAAGGCCACCAAGAAGGCCACCAAGAAGGCCTAAAACCAATGCTTCACAGAACATATTTTTAAGCGACTAGTTGATTTCGTGTTCGATTTGGTTGACTTCACGTGGGCTTCAGGCTGTATCTTTTTCTTTTTTTGGGTTGTATCCCTTCTTCCTTCGGCTGTAATTTCTTTTTTCTTATCTCCATCTTTTGTCGATGCGGTGACTGCTCCTGGGATATGTTGATGGTTTATTCTCTTGTTATTGGTATGGTTGGCGTCTTGCGGTGGATATGGGAAACGTCTTTTTGTGCTTGATATTTATTTGCAGCACGTGTCAGCAGACAGTTGCTACGTTGTGGAATGGAGTTGATAGCCATGTTTCTTCAGCGAGAGGCCCCCTATTTACCCCCGGGGTAAAATCGTAGCAGTTACCCAACCCGATTTGTGGTCTGGGCTGCAGATAAGTATGTAAAAGGACACTAAAAGGTTCTTGTTGATCCGATAGCTGCGAGAATTCAATGCGGGACTTGGCACGGTCAATTAAGTCAATGTTCCTAACTTTTTGATTTCTCATGTATGGTATAGCGATGATGCATATCTGAGTACGAGCGCTTAGTTTGGGGGGGACAGATGGAGTCATGGACTTGTTCAAGCTCCTTGAGCCAATTCCAAAAATAGCAGATAGAAAAGTACCCACTCAGTGAGTTACTAGTAGTCCTCTTGTAAGCACCTTATGGAGGCAAAGGCCTAGTACTTATGTAGTATGTCAAGACTGCCATCCAAGCACCTGATCAATACACCGCACGTGAGCCGGTCTGGTACCCTAACACACTAGGAAGCATGATGGGCAGTCCGCATAGGGGTTCATTGTGTCAGGAAAGGACAAGATCGTTTGGGTGTGACGTTGGCACCGTCGATCGTCAGTACCACATCCGCCACGGTGGGAGAGAATGACTACTAGGTTGCATCGAAGTCTGGAAGCCCCCATTATGGTGTAATTCTATCAAAATGCTCATAGTCATATGCGAGTTTCGCTGGATTTGGGGAGAAGTGAGGTACGGGCGTGTTAAGAGGAAGGCAGAAAAGGGTCGAGTTTTACGTGTGAAATGAAATTATCACCACTACTTTTTCGGAATTGAGAGGATAATATTGCCTGAAACACTTCATTCCATGTTTCAAATACTTCTTGGAAGCGACAGTTGTAGTATGAGGCCTCTAGGTAGCCCCCGGGCTGTTCCTATGGAATACCTTCACAGGGATCGTATACATACTGCTCCACTATAGTACGTACCACTAGAATTGCTACTAGTATATTCCGTGCTCCGTAGCTGCATAGGTTATGCAGTTTGCCGCCCCCGTGTCCGTGTCTCCGTGAAGTGTCAACTTGTCATCGTGATACATACGCATACGGAGGACAGGGTACTTCGGGATGTATGTAACCATCGTTTCAGTACTCACTAGTATGAGGCGATGGGCAATTTCTTGACTGATTTTGGCGGAGATATTATGGGAGCCGAACCCGATCAATCGGCCTATGCAAAGAAGTGTTCTGTTAGCAACTACTACTACCAAGGTTCCGTCCAGAGCAAACCTTGGCCTTTCTATTTTGTGCCCGACATATATTGCGCAAATATTTGATTGAGATCATATCAATACTGGTTAGTCATGGACAAGTATTGTTTACAAATTACTACTACTAGACATTCACATGGCTGATGTTCCTTATCTTCCCATATGAGAGCCGTTCCTGTATGGAAATTCACAATACACAGGGCTTACCTGTTATCAACAGGAAGTAATTAATGCTAACTAGTACTTAATCAAAGCTGTGGAGCAAAAGGCCCATCCTGACCAGGCACAGTAACTGACTCGGATGGGCCCTCCGGGTTTCCTTGTATGGATATCTACCAACCAGCCGCTTTTTTTTTTGCAATGTGATGTTATGGATTACGGAGTATACCTAATGTTTAGTGAAAGAGAAAACGTGAAAAATAAAAATACCTGGGAGAGCATCTGGGTTTCTCTGCTTGTTATGGGGCATAATTCTCCTCTTTTATCCCGCCAATTTAGAACAGTAAAGGCTGTTCTGCATACTTTATACATACCGCCTGCACTAACTACTATGCAGTATATATACCTACTATACACTGTATACCCCTCTTTACCTAGTACTCTACCCACCACTACTAACTACTAACTACTCCTCGGGAGGTACGGAGTCTAGGTACGTAAAAGGCACCTCACCTCATACATACCCCATACAGTCATACAGGGTACTCCGTAATACCACCCCTTCTCCAGGCACCCTTTTTTCTCCTGTAAAGTTTTTTCTCTCTCTTTTCCCTCTGCCCAGACCCAGAAATTACAATACCAGCCCATACCGGATTGTGAGGTCTTTTTCCCTCCTCCCCTTCCCTACCTAAGAATAATACCGTCAGCCTTGTTCCTCTTTCAAAGTTTCCCCCCAAACCCATCAATCATCCCATAACGTCGACTTTGGGTCTACTTTTCACACACTCTCTCAACTCGTTCTCCTTCCCCTCCTTCTCTAATACGCCCTTTAACCAACAGCTCGTCCTTTCCACGTTTTACCGTCCCGTTTTTCTTTTCTTTTCGCACTCATTAATCGTCTTGGACTCGAACACGTTTGCCTGTCCCGGTATTGGTCGACATACACTTCGCCATTTTCCTCTCTTTTGATGAACATGCCAATCCGTCGCTAGATTTCATGCCACGCCCTCCCCGGCTGGTGGCTTCAGCTCGACTCGGGGACTTTGCACTTGTCGAATCCTACTATTGATCGGTCGCTGTGACTCTTTCATCCCCCTTCCTTTCCTCGCTATATTCCCTCCCGTCGTTCGCCGGAGAGACAGTCGACTCCGGTTCCCGCTCAACACGCTGGCTGTTTGCTGAGCTTAATAGACCCACGCAGATCTCACGTCACCATTCTATCCCCTCTTTATATACACACCGTTCGGCGCTTCCACTTTGCACCGAAGTCAAAACATAGCGACCATGCCATCTTTTTCTAACGACAGCTCTTATCAAACGGCCACTGCCACGGCTACCCACCCTCGTTCTTTTGACTCGCCGCCAGGGAAACCGCACGATAAAAGTCCCGTGGGTAACACTTTTTTGTGGACAAACTGGCCCAATGGCGACACAAATCATCTTGACACACCCGGAAGCGACCGCCAACCGCTCGCGAATGGCAGTGTGTACTCTTTGAATGGGCCCCGATCAAGCGCCAGTTCATACAATCGGGATCTGTCACACTCGAAAGATGGAAGCATGCATTCACTAGGCCATGTATCAGCCCGAGACCCCCGGGATGGTGGACGGCCTTCTATGACATATGAACAGGATTTCGCGCGGAAATCGACTGATGCAGGTGCCGGGGTAGGTTCAACGACGGCGTCAATAGCCAGCCAGCAGCCTAATGGCGCATCACTCAACCCACGATCGCCAAATGGAAAGCCTATGATGAATGGAGATCATGCTCGACCTTCTGCCGATGGACTGGTTTCTTCGGAATCAATAGGGAATGTTTCGGAAACATTGCAGTCAATTTCGCAGCCCAACGACACAGGACGTCTCTCACCTGACCCTGGCCGTCTATCTCCGTCGCAGAAAAGCCCCAATCGGTATTCTTCACCCCCGCTCTCATCTAGCACAGAACAGCCCGAGCCGGCGAATTCCGGTCTTCGACATCGACATACGCTACAGGTTCCAAGAAACACTAGTGGCCGCCGAAGTAGTCGTGACCACTCCGAGGATGCGGCATATAGTAGCGGACGATTGTCTCCGACAGGAGGAGCTCGTCGTACTTCTTTCAGTCTTGGCCGCCGGGCCAGCAAGACCAATCGTTCAGATACCTTCCTGGACGAAACTAACCCCGATGAAGATGCAGCCAGATGGGCGGAAGCCATCAAGCAACGGAGGGCTTCAAAGAGGAGACGTCGGGATGATGACGATGATGAACGGGTTATCGTGGGAACAAAGGTGGATCAAAATCATGTGAACTGGGTCACAGCGTACAACATGCTCACAGGAATTCGGTTTACCGTATCGAGAATCAATGCGAAGATGGATCGGGAACTCACCCCAGCCGACTTTGAGGCCAAACATAAATTTTCTTTTGACATGTATGCCCTTGTGTCCCCATCCCCTATCCTATGGTCACTCGCTCCTTCACTTACACTAGACCCGTGGGCAGAACTGGCAATGAGTTAACACCTTCTGCCAAATACGATTTCAAATTCAAAGACTATGCGCCTTGGGTCTTCCGACATCTGCGAACGAAGTTCCGGATTGATCCTGCCGACTACCTGATGTCTCTCACAAGCAAGTATATCCTTTCTGAGCTGGGCTCGCCTGGGAAAAGTGGCAGCTTCTTTTACTTTTCGAGAGATTATAAATACATCATCAAAACTATACACCACTCCGAACACAAGTTTTTACGCAAGATACTTCCGGAATATTACAAACACGTTGAGCAGAATCCCAACACGTTGATCTCGCAGTTCTATGGCCTTCATCGTGTTAAGATGGCCTATGGACGCAAGATTCACTTCGTGGTCATGAACAACCTCTTTCCACCTCATCGGGATATTCATCAGACTTTCGACCTAAAGGGCTCGACGATCGGCCGTGACTTGCGCGAAGAAGACCTTGAGAAGAACCCACGAGCTACCCTGAAGGACCTGAACTGGGTCCGAAGAGAACGTCACCTCGAGTGTGGACCATCGAAACGGGAGTTTTTCCTAGCACAGCTTGAGCGGGATGTTGAATTATTGAAACGGCTTAAGATCATGGACTACTCTCTATTAGTGGGCATCCATGATTTAGAAAGAGGAAATGAAGAGAAGCTTCGTGACAAGACTTTGCAAGTTTTTCAACCCGGTGGTGATCGAGAAGAAGACGCGAACCCGAACATGCTCATGCGCACGCCGTCGAAATTAGAAAATGAGCGCAAGGCTCGCGAGCTACGCATGTCCCTCAAACGTGAACGCCCAGTGCCCCTGGACAAAGCAACTGCGAAAATGCCGGAAGAAATTCTCGACGAAAGAAAATTCCATGTCTTTTACTCCGACGATGGGGGGTTTCGAGCCACCCATGAGAATGGTCAACCTGGGGAGGAGATCTATTACCTCGGAATTATTGATTGCTTGACACACGTGAGTCAATCCTTGATGTAGATAGAGCATTTTTGTTACAAACACAACGCTGACGTTAAGTAAGTATGGCATGGTGAAACGATTGGAGCATTTTTTTAAAGGCCTGTCTCATGACCGGAATCAAATTTCACCTGTGCCCCCCGAGGGCTATGGAGATCGCTTTGTGAAGTTCATCAAGGGCATCACTATGTCTAAAGAGGAAGCGGTACGTTGTCGGGAATCCCGGCAGCTGGGCAGAACATCCGCTGAGCGTACGCCTTCCGTTGAACGGACAATGCAGGCGGCGGAGAGAGAAGCGGCCAAGGATGTATCTTTTACGCACCCTCGGACGTTATCGACGGTTAGGGACCCCGCGGACACCAATTCAACGGGTCCAACATCGACCCTACCGATCGTAGACGAGGCCGGCGAGGCCAGTAGCGTTGGTGGACAAAGTCAACATAGTCGACACGGCGCTCCTCCAGCATTGGAGAAGAAACTACCGCCACTCCCTACCCAAGACCATATTCGACCTGATGGGAAGAGAATGGCGATCGCTTAAATCGTCTATCTCATCTCTGCTTCTCTTCAGCGAACGATCTTACCTAATCTCAAGGTGATGAAATCTGGTCGATTCTCATGATACCCTTTTTGCAGCTCGAAAATTCCTTCTATCTGTCTAAATCCTATTCTTGGCGCCGTGGGTTCTCTCCTCTTTGCCTGCGAAACGCATTCTCTCTTCCAACTACCTCCATCCAATCCCTGGAAGAAACCACTCTTGTGATACTGACCATGTTACCACGATTGATGTGAGTTTCTTTCGCTCTCGGGCATCCCGGTCCCTCTCTTGACAGGACGTCTCATCTTGCCCATTCCATATTTTCTCAGCTTTTGTTTTCGCATAATACACCGATGTGGTCCCATTTTTGAGACCGTACTTTCTTTAATCAGCATGGCAAGGGTTATTTGATCATGTGTCCCATCATTTTTGAAACATATACCTACCCACATCCCTCTTTCTTCTTATCTCTTCGAGACCCTTTTCTTTTTGTCTATCTGTGCATATGTGTTCATTCTATCTCCCTCCTTCTCTGTGAGAGCGACCCAATACGTCTTCTCTCTGAGCGTTGGAATCTAATCCACGCTGACTGTTTCTGGCGCTGTGTCCAGTCTCCGCTTGACTGCTTTTATATTCACTGTATCATCTTCTCCTTTGTTTAAAATCAAAGGCCAGTCTTTCGACTCTGCCCTTTCTTTTGTTAATCTTTCCTTTTCACCTGCTTTTCTACCTCGTATGTCTCTGGCTGAATGCTGTTCGCCATTGTTCTACCTGCTTATTTTTTGTTGCCCTTTGTATACATGGATGGGAGAAGCGAATGCGTTAAATTTTTGCATGAGCAGGTCTGAGCGGTTTAATTATGTGTGTTTTCCGTGTTCTTTTTTTGTTGTTAGATTGATAGAAGACGCACAATAGGCGCTGTTCCTAGAGAATTGATACCAATCCGCTTTTGTTTCACTAAAAGGACAAAGGAAGAAGAAAAGAAAAATAGGAGAGAAGGTATGGGTCCCTGAATTTGCGTATGTGTTTTGTGAGATTGTTTATCAAACCTATACTCAGGAATGAAAATAGCTCCTACATATGGCGGGTCTCCCAGTCATGATATTCTGATTAGAACCTTGCTGTTGATTATTGGGGGGAAAAGATACTAATTGACTTTGTTTTTATTTCGAGCATCTCTTCGAACCCACAAATCCATCCAACTCTCCCAAAGTGGGTATAGCATGCGTTACTTGAACAAAAAAAAATTCCATGAAAGAAACGCCATTTTACATGCCAGTTTCAGTGCAGTCACAGCCCAGAGGAACAAGGGTAAACCGATAAAAAGTAAGACAAGCACAGGAAATGAGCAAAAGCCACCCAGTGACGCCAAGTACCGAACCCGTAAAGAGAAAAGTCGGGGGAATAAAGGTTAGAACGGTGTTTTTAAGACAATTTCTTAGAAGAGCGTAAGGAGAGCAGCCAAGTGAGGGAGCATTTGTCACACAGGCCATGGGTGTGGACTATATATTCCCGTGGAGACGATGACTGCAAGGGTAGAGAGAGAGCACAGTGAATACAGGAATTATTCAGCCTTGCCCTGTGTCACTTTGGCAGCTTGGATGGCGGACATCTTCTGGGTCCAGCCTTGTGTGGGCTGAGGCTTCTTGACGGTGCGAAGATCATCAGTCGAGAATCCAGAGATGCGCATGTTGTAGTTACGCTCGAGAACAAGCTGAATATCGCGGATCTCGAGGGTAGATGACGGGCGTAGTTTGGCGAGACGGCAGGCAGCGGTAATCACGTCATCAACGAAGTCGTCGGCCATTTGCAGGATGAACTGATTAACGTTAGATGATTCTCATTAGACAAGACGGCTGGGGGTTTAGGAGCGATGTTGAAAGGGTAAATGGAACAATGTACCTCTTCGGCATCGGGCGTGAGTCCTTCACCCTCTCCTCCTCCCGTTACCTGACGAACCAATATGTCTAGCATTTTCTTGCTCAAGACTCGCTGGCCTTCGCCTTCAAGGACGTACCCGGGGTGTTTTTGAATCGCGGGTTGGCCCATCATACCCATAGCCCCGTGACTGGGGCCACCTGATAGGGTGGGCCGTGCTGGTGCCATAGTGACAGGTTCCGGAGGAGGGACATTCAAGGTTTTTGGGATAGCCATATTGATATTTCGTGCTGAGTTATCAGCGGTTCTGGTGGCGATATAGCCCTGAGGATGTGCATGCGAATTTGTCGCAGGTTGCGACATGTTCTGTTGCTGGCCCATGTTATTGTTTGCGTTGTTGTTGGTATAGTTTTGGGCAGCCTGAGCCATTGCAGCTTGCTGAGACAAAGGGCGCGGTGGCCCTTGCACATTCACTGGTTGAGCTGTAGTAGGCGTGGGAGTGGAGCCGTCCAAGTTAGGTACTTGTGTAAAGGTGACCTGCGAGCCAGGTGCTCCTGGCTGGGACTGGGCTTGCGGTGGTTGTTGTGGATGCTGCTGCTGCGGCTGCGGCTGCGACTGCGTCTGGGGAGGGACGGCTGGTGGTGCGGCAGGCACGGCCGGAGTGGCAACTGGGGCTGCTTGTGCAACGGGTACTTGGCCTTGTTGTGAGACTGATGGTGACATAGCTGTCTGGCCAGCTTGGCTTCGTGCGGCACTTACTGCAGAGGTGATAGTATGAGGGGCGGGAGTTGGGGCCTGCCCGGGATGCATTGATACGGGGGTGTTTGCGGGGCGACCATCAGAACCAGCAGTGACAGTGGGAGCTGGTGTGACATTGGCACCTTGTGGTTGGCCTGTGACGTTCTGTACGCCTGCTCTCTGTTGTTGTGCCTTGAAGTTTTCTTGTTGCTCTTTGAATTTGGTCAAGAAATCACCCCCTTCCCGATAAAGCTTCTCTGCCGCTAGTTGTCGATTTTTGAATTCCTGCAGCTCCTCCTGGGTCATATTTCCGGCAGCCTGGCGCTGGCTAAACTGCTGGCGTAGTTCCGCTACACGCGCCCTACCGATCTCTTGTTTTTGTAGCGCGATACCGTATCGTAACCTGGCTTCCGGAAGCCATGATTGCGCTTGTTCCTGGCTGATATTGGGAGGCAGAGAGAATTGCAAACTGTTGACCTTTTGTTGGATCTGAGGCAGGAGCTGATTGAAGGTTTGAGGGTTGACCGACTGCGGCCGCTGGCCAGGTTGACCAGGCTGACCAGGCTGGCCCTGGAGCTGTTGTTGCTGGAGCTGGCGATTCTGTTGGAATGCTCGCATACCCTTCATCAGACTCTGAGATATCTGGGTAAGCCTCGAGTGCGCATGCTGATATTCTGTGCTCTGAGGATCGCGGTTGTTGAGGACCTCCCAGAAGTTGCGCACCAGCTGGGTGTGTTGACTCTTCTGCTGCTCGGTGAGATGAGGGAGCTTTTGGACTTGATCGGTCCGGATCAGATTTGAGTGCTGGGTAACCATAGGCTGAGCCGCAGGAACCTGTGAACCGTCCATTTTCTTGATAATAAATTGGGCACAGAGCGGGAGCGAACGTATGGGTTACTATAGATATATGTGGACGATGTAACCCCCGAAAACAAGGGAATGATGGGTTAAATCCGTGCGACAGTTAAATCGTAAAGCTACGTGGTGAAGACCACGAAGCGACCGGACACAAGTTGGTAGAGGTAAAGTGAATTAGTGCAAGGACCGGTAGCTGGTCAAAAAGGAAGAAGAAGAAGAAAACACCGCAGTCCCCAGTAGGAGGGATAGACTGAACGAACGATTCAGGCTCGGAATAATGATGATGGCGGAGAGTTTGGGAGCCTCAGGTCACCCGGTCTTGGCAATCAGCATTACCCCAAAGCCGTTATGTATCTGGGGATCAAGGGCCTTCATTCCCATACCCTCTTCTTCTTCTTCTTCTTCTTTCATGCCTAACTCTACTTGAATCCTATTTTTTTAAGACCTCGAACCCAAATGGTAATTCACCCAGAATCCATTATCAAACCACTACTATGTATGCTCGTTCTAACAGAAATGAATGTGATCCCTTTGGATGATATAATCTGCATGAGAATTACTGCCTTGCACTACAGGAAATAGTCCCACTGGTGAAACCCCCCCGATGCCAGAGATGGCAACACTAATAATAAAAATAATGAATTCCACAAAGCGGCTAGCAGCCCGAGCTCTTACTGACGGGTGCTGTCGGAGATCCTTTAAAGAGTGCGCTTTAATACTGGTCCAGCAAAGAAATGCATGGTGACCAAGTAATCAGTCAGCCGTCACCTTGCTATGAACCACCTACTAGGTTCAATAGGCGTGAGAAAGACCCGACAAGGCGGTGGATCCGAGTGTCTTGTTCGTCTCGAAAGCTTTGACACGAGTCGTACTAGGCTGGGCATGACACTGGGAATGGGATAGTAATCTCAGCGACTAGAAAACCGACAGCATGACTCCAAGCAACCGGACACAGTAACCAGCGCAACGATCGCATCCTATGGCAGCTGAAGCATGTATAGTGGGCAAGGATTCCGTCCGCATGCCTGCCAGACTCAGAATGAGCTCACTAGATCAAAGTGCCGTGCCTTGTTGATACTTATGTGAACTCAATGTGGCACGGATCCTAGGGCGAATTTTGAACCGTCGGGATCAGGCAAGGTTCACCACAAGAGCTTGCGGCTCGTGGCAAAAATTTGATGGAGAGTTGGATAAGGCTTACGATCTGCCCCCCTTGCGTGATATCTGAACCATAGGAACAAAAGCGTAAAGATCCAATCATCCAATCAAGCTGCCCAAGTCCCGCTCCATACCGCTGACGCGGGATTCTAAGGTTCTCTTCCTTTTCTCTAGTTCTCGGATCTCATTCATTTCTTGCTCAATATCAACATCTGTCACGTCAGCTACACCTGGCTGTAGTGCATCTGAAAGTTCATAGTCGTCATAGTCGCCTCCATATGAGTGGCTCATCTTCTCTAACTCTGCGGTATTTCTCGCCACCCGATTCTCTAAGTCGAGAATCGAGTCAGTAATCAGTTGATGACGATAACGGAGAGTCGCAATCTTTTCTTGCGCGCCTGAGACTGGGCTTTGAGCAAGGTCAGCAAATATGCGCTATGAGTCAGAGGAGCAAAACTTTGGTTACTTACTAAACGTTACAGAGGATTTCTGCGCCTTGGAGAAGCACGTCAACGTTGACTTCGTCGCGCCCTCTAGATGAAGTACCTGCCGAGCGTTTGATTTCCTCCATCATATCTGATCCTAAGACTCTTGCGACAGCAGATTGGCTTTTGTTATTTCTGGCCGCATAAATCCGACTGGCCATTGTTTCTCCCTCTGTCTCGGATGGAAATACTGTTCCCCGGCGGGTGGACCGACGCTGTGAAGCATTGATTGCCTTCACAGATGGGTCTGTTTGGAAAAGAGCCCGTTCATGGCTCTCTGTATCGCGGATAAGAGCGGTGATGTCGTGGGGGCCCAGGAGAGCGTTGGTGAAGATCCGTGGTGGGGGGAAACTGGAGGGATCGATTAGCAAGGTGTTGGAATCTTGGAATGGAGGACACTTACGGTAGTTCAGCAATGGCATTTGAAGAGAGCAGAATCTGCTCCAGATGACTGTCAAGCAAAGACATCGCGGCTGTTATCCTTAGGTGACCTCGGCGCTATGCTTGCGTAGGTCGTAGTTAGCTAACTAGTTCACTAAAGTAAACATGGTCGCCGAGTGCGGTTGCCAAGAGGAGCTGCCGAAAGCTGCGTTGCTTTCCCGGGTGCCTCAGGCGACCGGCATGGACAGTGAGTGGCAACCCAGCACTGGTCGGCCATGGGAAAGTGAAATTAATTCATTACGGCCTTCCTAGATCATCCGTTACAGGAGCAGCCTCAAGCAAAGCAGAATCATCTGACAACCATTTAATTGCAAGTAGTGAGGCGTAGCTTGACCTTGCGCAGGTGACCTATTGCTTTTGAGAGGTCGTTACTAGGTAAGCTGCTGATACCACTGACTAAGCCCGGTTGGTTCTCTCGCTGTCCATCATCATCATCCCAAAGCCCAAACCCTTGACATCACATCAACCACCTCATCACCCTTCTTCCCACCCCCAACGATCATCCCCCTTCATCATCCTCATTGTTCCACCATTCCACTGCCCCCATACCCCTCGTCTCTTTGTTTTCGTCGAGTACTTTCCAGTGTCTCGCCCGACCTGAGTTTCATTCCACCCCCCCTTCTTCTATCCCCGGTACGGCGGTCCTCATTGCTCAGCTGAGCTTACAGCTGGAAACCGAAAATATGCCTGCCGAGAGGCGTTCCTTGAGATCGAACAGCAAGTCGGATAGCTCTTCATCTGCTAACGGTGAAAAGGCACGCTCGACTTCTCAGAACTCAAGCTCCAATAAAGACAAGGTCGCGCCCACCCGTACGACTGCCAGTAAGACCAAAAGCACGAGAGCCGCTTCTTCCAACAATAATTCGAACTCCGCCATGGGTGAACAGCGGGATCAGCCACGCACCAACGGCTCGGAGCCGACTGAAAATGGGTTGAATGGCTCTGAGGATGTTGAGATGGGAGAGGATACGGCAGGTGCGCCTACATCCTCATTCAACGCCAGTAAGGATCGGAAAGGTGACGAGAAGATGACTGTTGTAGTGCCCCCTACCAAGGGTTCGAGGTTAGCCGGCGATAAAGGTCAAGACCAGGAAGATGATGTCGCAATGGAAGGTGCGGAGGGCGATGAGTCCCAGAAGCCCGAGCCAGAGGTTGATCCTAGAACTAAGGCCATCCAAGGTTGGTGTTCTTGTATATCTTCACATGGTGTCATGGGGGCTGACTAACAATCTCGCGTTCTTTTTAAGACATCAAGACCAACTTTACCCTTCTCGAGCGAGCCGTCGCCCATTTCGACCCCAGATTTACCCTCCGTGTCTTGCGGTCGATATCCTCGATGCGTAAGCATATTACATCTGATGTACTGGCAGAGGTCCTTGTCGAAAGCTACCCCCCATCGAACCCCACTGCATCATTCTTGCTTGAAGCTATCGGTGAAACTGGTGCTTTTGAGAGTGCGGCGGCTATGGACGTCGAATCGGAGAAGACCAAGTCAAATTCCAAAGAGATTCTGCCAGAGATCGATACCTATCTGTCTATCCTCGTTCAGATCTACCTCTACGATAATAAGGAGATACAGCGAGGGGCTAAGTTTTCCACGAGCTTAATCGAGCGTCTGCGGACAATTAACCGCCGCACTCTTGACTCTCTTGCAGCTCGTGTATATTTTTACTACTCCCTCTTCTTCGAGCAGATTGCTCCTCTTCCCCCGTCTCCTGCTGCCACAGTTACCACGATTCGCCAGCCATTGCTTGCGGCTCTTAGGACGGCTGTGCTTCGCAAGGATGTGGACACCCAAGCTACCGTTATGACATTGCTTCTGCGCAACTACTTGTCCACGTCTCATATCTCACAGGCAGATCTGCTCATTTCTCACAACCATTTCCCGCAGTCTGCATCGAACAATCAAATTGCCCGGTACTTGTATTACCTGGGTCGTATCCGTGCTATCCAATTACAGTACACTGATGCTCATGGCCACCTGATCGGCGCTACTCGAAAGTCACCCTCCAGTCACAGTGCGCGTGGGTTCTATCAAGCTTCTCATAAGTTGCTCGTGGTGGTAGAGCTTCTCATGGGAGATATCCCCGACCGTGCCATCTTCCGTCAACCTGCTTTGGAACGTGCCATGCACCCTTACTTTTTGCTTGTCCAAGCTGTGAGTGTAGGTGATCTGGATGGCTTTTTAAGCATTGTAAATACGCACAGTACGACATTCCGTAAGGATGGAACGTACACCCTCATTCTGCGCCTGAGGCAAAACGTTATTAAGACCGGTATCCGGATGATGTCGCTGTCTTATTCTCGCATCTCTCTGCGGGACATCTGCCTCCGCCTGGGGCTCGACAGTGAGGAATCAGCAGAGTACATCGTTGCCAAGGCGATCCGGGACGGTGTAATTGAAGCGACTCTGGACCACGAGCGAGGATTTATGAAGAGTAAGGAAGTTGGTGACATCTATGCGACTAGAGAACCGGGCGAGGCGTTCCATGAGCGCATTAGAGCTTGTTTGAGTCTCCATGACGAAAGCGTTAAGGTTAGTTCTACTCTGGCACATTGCTCTGTATCTGTACTGGTACACTGGGACTAGGGAGAACAGTTACTCACATTACGTATTTGATAGGCTATGAGATTTCCCATGAACCAGCACCGCCTGGAACTGAAGAGTGCACAAGAGGCCCGGGAACGGGAACGGGAACTGGCTAAGGAGATCCAGGATGGTGATATGGATGACGAGGATGCTGGCGCCGATTTCGACGCCATCTAATGGTTACGAAAAGTATCACACGGCGACGTATAATCCTGCCATGTGCTGGGACTGGGGCCTGATGGCCCGAAGGAGGAGACTTCTATCATTGTGCTTTGTCTGCAAATCTGTTGTTTCGGGTGCGTAGGAGGGGAATGTGCAGGATTGAGCTTTGCCGGCGTGATGTTCCCTGTCTCCTATATTCTTACCAAACCATTTCCTTTGTGCAATAGGGCACGTTCATCTTGTAGATGTTGTCTGATCAGCTCGTCCATTCTGATCTTGGTGGGCATGTGGGCCTGGGTATCTTGGTAATTGCCATGCCTATTCTAGACTTACGATTTTTCTCTCTCTTTTTTCTTTTTTTTACGTGTGTTATCACCACTTGATATTTCTGTTCTGTTGCTCCGTTGGTGCGGAGTGGACTTGCCTGTCACAATAATGGAGATGCGAATGTATGCAATCCTTCAAGGTAATCACCAGTAGATACGGCACTAGACTAGGTCGTACTGTTTATCTGCATTTCGGCGACCCGTTCCGGCCCGAGCTAAACTCCGTCGGCAGTGAGAGCTCAACTGAAATCTTCATATTTGCGGACTTCCCTAACTACGCGGCCTCCCACCCCAACAATTTGCACCCTCCTTCGACCTACGTTCTTTTCACCTTCTCTTCCCGATCTGTATTATAGTTATATCACGGTCTACTCTATATTTTAATTAACTTGTGTCAATTAGCGTCTGTTGAGCATGAAAGCTCGAGCGGTCCCGGCCTCTGGTCTCGTCCTTCCATCGCGAGTCACGCCCTCGACATCAGTATGCTGGCAATGCCTCCGCAATGACCTTATTTCGATCCAAATAAATTCTCAGACGCGAGCATATCACCCTACCCGCCGGAAATCCGCTTCTCCGTTTGGCGCTGCCGTCACCGCCGCCCAGACCCTCTTCAAAGGGCTCCCAAAAGCTCCTCCAGGGATTTCAGTAGATCCCTTGAGGATCGTGGGCAAGGAGCTTAAGTTTTTGACGAAGAACATTCGCCAACTGTTGGGATCAGGCCACCCCACGCTGGATAAGGTGGCCAAATATTACACCAAAAGCGAGGGCAAGCACATGCGTCCGCTTCTAGTGTTGCTGATGTCCCAGGCGACTGCATTGACTCCTCGGCACGGTCGATGGAGCTCTGCGCCATCCTATGCTGTGAACGACTCGATCAGTTCACCATCAGTCTTGGCAGATTCCAACCCTGATTTAAACCCGCTTGGATCCGAAGGGAAGTATGACTTCACCGGCGACGAAAACATCCTGCCAACTCAGCGACGACTCGCAGAAATCACAGAACTAATTCACACTGCGTCGTTATTGCATGACGATGTCATTGACAATGCTGTCACTCGCCGGTCATCTAGCTCCGCCAACCTTCAATTCGGAAACAAGATGGCTGTGTTAGCAGGTGACTTTCTGTTGGGGCGTGCATCTGTTGCTCTGGCGCGCCTAAGGGACCCTGAAGTCACCGAGTTGCTAGCCAGTGTTCTGGCCAATCTGGTGGAGGGAGAGTTCATGCAATTGAAGAACACCGCGACCGATGAAAAGAACCCCGTTTTCACGGATGAGACCATCTCTTACTACTTGCAGAAAACATACCTCAAGACTGCTAGCTTGATAAGTAAATCGTGTCGTGCGGCTGCAATCCTTGGTGATAGCACTCCGCAGGTTGTCGATGCTGCGTATGCCTATGGACGCAACCTAGGATTGGCATTTCAGCTGGTGGATGACATGCTGGACTACACCGTTAGTGACGCTGAATTAGGCAAGCCATCAGGGGCAGATTTGGAGCTAGGTCTAGCGACGGCCCCGCTCCTGTTCGCCTGGAAGCAGAAGCCTGAGCTGGGACCGCTGGTTGGTCGGAAGTTCAGTCAAGAAGGTGATGTTCAACGGGTATGTGTTCTGATATCTAGTGTGCGGTACTGGGGATATGTAACTGACGACGGTTGATCTCTAGGCTCGTGAACTTGTTAACCAATGTAACGGCGTCGAAAAGACTCGTGTCCTAGCCCAGGAGTATGCCGATAAGGCTAAGGCTGCTATTAGCAGCTTCCCCGATAGCGAAGCCAAGGATGGCCTCCTTCAGATGTGTGAGAAGACAATGAATCGCAGGAAGTAGGAGCGATGCACACACCGCATGGTCGGTGGGAGGATATCTAGTCTAGGTATCGTTGCGCTGACCGCCGCCACATGGGACGCGAGGCTAGACTTCCGATTACTGATGGATCTTCCAGTTGGATGTCCTTTGTATTACTATAATTGCTTTTGTAGCATTGCCTATTAGGTTGTGTCTCTTTTCTCAATCGATTCGATGACAGTATACTAAGCGTCATGGAAATTTGGGGGGAGGGTCCACAATTTTCTTTTCTTTCCTTTTCTTTTTTTTTTTTTTTTTTTGAAATGAATAAACTGTAAATAGATCTAGATCATATATAAAGTTATAAAGTTGAATTTGATTGCGGGGATTAACGGCTCACTATGCACGGTTCCTGCTTGCTGCTGCTGCTCTGGTCATACCAACCACAACTTTGGGTAAAATGGGCCTGACATTGAGTACCATCCGTGTTTGGAGATGGTTGGGAGGGTTCCCTAGGTGGTCATCTGACACCAGCGATGATACCACGTTTGACACATCAGGATTGCAGGGAGTTTCAAAAAGATTACTCCCTCCTCTAATAGTACGGAGTACTAGGAGTTGTTTCCCGGCGCTAGTGCTACTGACGAGGACCACTACTGCCACAAAGCAATACACCGTCAGTACCGTAGTCAAAGACACCCTCAGGCAATGAACGGTTACATGCAACCAGACCTCGGCGGGGGCAACTTTGTTCCAGGGATCCACCCGCACTCCGTCATAGGATCGGCCGCCTTGGAACTGTAATGTGGTGAGGTAAGGGGATGGTATTGGTTCATTTCCATACGAGAGAGGTACTGTCCACTTTACCTCTGCTCTCACGCTGTCTCTCTCTCTCTTTCCTTACTTTTCCCCCATATCGTGTCCTTTTCCTTTCAGCGTCCCTTCCCCTTGTCTCGCTCTTTTTCTGCCCTATCCCGATCTACCAGTGTTACTGGCCAAGACTTGATCTGGTTCGGTGCCTTCACAACTCCTCTGTTTCCATCATATCCTCATGATGGACCTTTCGATGTTGCTATTTTGATTGACCGGCTCCTAATGGGTTCCCTCGGCAGCTTTCTCTTTGTATACCTCCTCGGCGGGCTGACTTTTATACCACTGGTCCTGTCGTTGATCCTTTTGCATGCTTATTTGACCCTTCCGTCGCCTCCGCCAGCCAACCAAAGATGTGACCTGGCCAAAGATCCTCTGCGGCGTCCTGGTGACGACCAATACAGCCTGAAATCCGGCACGGATGAGCTAGCAGAGAAGTTCCATCGTACGCACGAGTCGGATGTTGCGGCGGGGTATTTTGCCGTATGTCGCGAATATGTGCCCGGTGGAGTCAATGGGAAACCACCTGAGAGAACCACACCGGCGGGCGAGGTGATCGCTGCGGAGAGTCCAAGCGTCTACCAGACGATGTATAGAAGTTTGTTTGACCGGAAACAAACGCCAACGATCGAGCCAGCTAAGAATAATGGGAAAAGTGGCAAAAGGGCGCGCAATGTATTTTACATTGTTCTCCGGTAAGCTATTCCCTTTCCTCACGTTTGAGTCCTTTGTGGCTTCTAATCATCATTGCGCATGGGGTATAGACATGGCCATTTAATGCTCTACGATGATGCCAATCAGGTCGAGGTGCGATATGTTATTTCTCTTGCGCACCATGACGTAAACATCTGTGGTGGTGAAGGAGAAATCCAGGAAGGCGAGCTGTGGCTAAAGAGAAATGCTATCTGTCTTTCGCGACGACTGGAATCCCTTGCAGATTTAGGGGGACCAACGCCTCCATTCTATCTTTTCTCGGAAAATCTGTCCGAAAAGGAAGATTTCTATTTCGCTATGCTTCAGAATCAATCCAGGATGTGGAATTCCCCCGACGCCCCTCCAAAACATCAGCCTTTCGATGTTAAGCATATCGTCACACTTGTTCAACGATTACATTCATCTGAAGAACAGCTTCAGACGCGGTGGATCAATGCGGTCCTTGGGCGGGTGTTTCTTGCCATGTATAGAACGCCGGAGATGGAGGAATTTGTTCGGAAAAAGATCACCAAGAAAATCTCTCGAGTAAACAAGCCGAACTTCATCAGCAAAATTGGCCTGCAGAGGATTGATATGGGCGAAGGGGCGCCATTTATCATCAATCCAAGGCTTAAAGATCTAACGGTTGACGGGAACTGCTGTGTAGAGACTGATGTTCAGTATACTGGCAACTTTCGAGTGGAGATTTCGGCCACAGTGCGCATTGACCTCGGACCTCGTTTTAAGGCCAGAGAAGTAGACATTGTTCTTGCTGTGGTGCTGAAAAAGCTTCATGGCCACCTGTTGATACGGTTCAAGCCTCCTCCCAGCAATCGGGCCTGGATCTCTTTCGAAACAATGCCAACCATGGACATGGATATTCAGCCCATTGTCAGTTCAAAACAAATCACGTACGGTATTATTCTACGGACTATTGAAAGCCGAATTAGAGAGGTTGTGGCAGAAAGCGTTGTTCAGCCATTTTGGGATGATATCCCCTTCTTAGATACTGCCACGCAGCGTTTCCGTGGGGGAATCTGGCAACGGGAAATCCCGACGCCGGACACGAAGGTCGACATACCAGACGAGAGCGGCGCCCAGCCCCAGGCAACAGGGGCTGAGAAGGCAGATTTTGATGACGTGCTAAAAACGAAAGACGAACGTACAATGAGCGCACCTGTGCTTTCTGAGTCTTTACCTATCACGATGAAATCCCGCAAGGGCTCCAAAGGAGAACTCGAAAGGAATAACTCAAGTGCCTCATACACCGCTATTGAGATATTTGGCAGCTCGCCACCGCGGGCCATTCGATCCCAGACGTTCTCCAACGCTGCTGATCCCGTGCTTACCGCAGATAATGCAAAGATCGACAAAGTTGTGTATGACGGTAAAGACGCGGAAAAGAGCAGTGCTGCCAGTGCCATGATTGAAATATCAAACCGCTCCCCTCCCGGGTCACCGAACAGATCGCCGAGTGGCTCGCCGCCTACCGACAATCATATGCCCCAAGAAAGTGTGCCTCAAAGCCGGGATCCCTCCATAGTAGAATCCATTGAAAGTGTAGGGGAATTTAGTGCCGACTCTTCTGCGCACCCTTCCGCGGTTCATAAAACGAGTAGTTCGTCTCTTCGAAGTATGGCTGCCAGTTCTACCGCGTCACTGAATGGCAACAAATCCAGACGAGGCACACTCGAGACTCTGGCACGCTCGGTGACTTCTTCCACTGCTGCGGAAAAGTCTCAGGTTTCTCTCTCGTTAGGCACAGCAACTTCTGTGGCGAAGAGATGGGGTTGGAATATGTTTGGGAAGGGGGAACCGAACGTTATGCACGAGTCACCCCGGCCTGCAGGTACACCAGAGGAACCGATCGGCCGGGGACATCCTCTTCCGCCCCCAGGCACCCCATTGCCACGCCCCGAATCATTTGCTTTTAAGAGGAACTCTGTTCCTGTAACCAAACGGAAACCTGTTCCGCATAATGCATCTCCTGAGCAGCAGCCCAAAGGAGATGGCAAGAGGCGTGTCTCAAAGCCACCGTTGCCGAGGAGGAAGCCTATTTTCGACGCAGGGGAGTCAGAGAACCATCCTGACGAGTTGTTAGTTGTCGAAGCGCCTTACGACTCAGGCCCTAATAGCCCGGTCGTTGATGTGGCCCCCGACAATTCTTTGCCCGGCCCTACTACATATCGGGATTCATCCACGTCCAATGCGGTTGCAAAAGTGCCTAATGATCTTTGGGGTAAAGCAAATGGACATGATCGGTCCTCCGTGGTTGAGGACGCCGAGGCTGACAAACATGGTATGGCAATCTTATCAGCAACCGACGGCATTATTCCGTGAAGGGCGAGATGATCATCACTGTATGCTGTCACGCCCAACGAGCAGAGCTCCAACATCGATTGCCAATAATTTCAGCTTACGATGATCGATTTCCTTGCCTAACTTAGCATGGTTGCCCCCCTATGCTTTTTTTTTTTTTTTTTTTTTTTTTTTCCCTTCTTCCCTTTCGCTTCCTCGTCTTCTTCTCATTACAACATGGCCGTTTATCCTATGTATACCCTCTAGCCAGTTATATGATCTGATCGGCATTCTCGGATGGTGTTCAAGGAGCGATGTTCAACTTTCGATTCCATCATAATCTGGTGTTTTACTTAGACTGTTTGGCCCCGGTATGGATATACTGGTGAATACATGACTGTGTCTTGCACTTGGACATGTTTTTTTTT